>QRFJ01002328.1:123565-169011 GCA_006176705.1 Cocos nucifera | reverse complement strand
AAGAAGAGGATCTCCAGATCCAACCCGAGTGGATACCGGTAGAGGCCAGGCGCTTGCGTGGCTAAGATCCAGAACCTTCCGCTGCAATCAGGATCATCTACAGGGTAATAGGATTACCCAAATCAGGTAAATTAAATTTGATTTAATTTATCTTATTTTATTTTATTTATTAAAATAATAAGAATCAGATCTGAAATATATCAAGATCTGATTGAGATCAAGAGAAAAATTTTTGAAATATATCTCTTGATCTAATCAGATCTGGACGAACCTGGACCGGGAAATCAGGATTTCCCTTCAACTGGTATCAGAGCCATGGTTCTAAATTGTTTAGATCTGATTTTAATTTTATTTTAATTAGAAAATAAAGTGATTTCAGATGTCACATGAGATGTGATCAGATCTGAAATCAGAAAAATTAAAATTAAATGATTTGGATCTAAGAACATGAAGATATGCATGACCAGTTCTAGAATAGAATAGTTCTATAGAATAGTTTTGCATGTCTTTGATTTAATCTGATTAAATCATATTTTAGATCTTCTTATTTACTATTTTTTGATATTATAAGTGTTATAATAACATCTGATAAACAGCAAATAAAAATTATTTAATTTTAAATATCATATGAGATATGATTAGATGCATGTCTAGACTAGTTGTAGAATAGTTCTACATAATTGTCTAGATTAGAATTTATTTTGATTAGATCAATTTAAATCTAATTTTTTAGATTATTATGAGATAATTTAGATCTGAAAATATGCATGATTTGATACATGAGATGTATGCAAAATATGCCATGATTAGATCTAAATTTGTATATGAGATATATGATATAGATCTATAACTGTTTTGTAGTATTTACATGTTCCTGATTAAGGCGTTCCTCTTGGCCGTCCGGTCATAAGAACGAAGAAGGGTTTAAAGGCCCTCTCTTCCCATTCGATGGGGTGTTCTTATGATGTGTAGGGGTGCTGCGTGTTCGTCCTTAATCAGAAACCCAAAACTTACTTTCTGCAAAACCCTAGATCCTGAAACCCTAGGATTTATTGTGCATATTTTGTTTATGAACCCAACTTAATTAAGAATTAAGTTTATGGAATATTAATTAGGTCTAAAATTGAGAATTTCAGATCTAAGACATATTCATAATACTGGGTTCGGGCTTGGGTAGCTCAATTAGGTCTAAGCGGTTGATCAAACCGAATCAAGAGTTGGTTAGATGGGATCAACAATGCTTAAATTGACCAGCCTAATAGGATTAAGTCTGGGTCAAGATCGAGTCACGATCAAGCAAGACCTAATTAGGCTCAGAGGTTAGAGTCTGGATTGTAGGCTAACCCAATTGGTTCTGACTCAACAATTTGGTGTCTAAGGTAAGTTTGGCACAGACGACCGACTGGTTTTTAATTGGAAGCTACTCGACCTGAATGCGTTCTTGTGCGAGTTAACGGCATATTCCTTCCACCGGTCTCACTTACCTGGCCATATCTGTTGACACAGTTCTGATCTGAGGTGGTCAATAATCCGAGCTAACCCATGCCACTAGGTTAGTCATAATTGTTATGACTAAGCCAAGTCTAGTTTAATGAGACCTGAATCAATTCTCCCTAAGAAAAGATTAAGTCCTGAGGTCTTCCACCATTGTAGACGTGCGGGCCCTTCCCGGGGTTGATTGTTCTCGGCTGGATACAGTGGCTCAGTTGCACCGGGAAGATGCAACCATGTCTATTAGGCATTGGATGCTATGGGCTGGAGGATGAGTTGGGCTCAATATTTCGGATACGGTGAGAGACTCAATTAGGAACCCAGTCTATGCAAATGGTGGGTCTGACTTAACTAAGGAGTGGATCAATATTTCCGGATACGGTGAGATTCATGAATTAGAGACCAAGTTTGGGTGCACCATGATTAGAGAATCATTGAACAAGAGTTGTTCACTCATTGGCTAACCCATCACCAATAACTGTTAGGTGAGGTGATGAGTCAGTTGGTGAGACCGCACCACCCACTAGAAATCATCAATCGTGGAGATTTTTCGCATCTCTACAGAGGGAGTGTAGGGATCCGAGAAAATAGTGGGAGCTAATTTGTTTAAAAATAAAATCCCTAAACAAATTGGTCAAGTCAAAATTACAGTATCTAACTAGAATCTTTGACTCTCTACAGGAAAATGTCTGCGTCCAACCCACTGGCACGTATCCTAGACACACATAGACTGACTGGACCCAATTATAAAGATTGGCTCAGGAACTACAAAATTGTTTTGGGTTCAGAGAAGTTAACACATGTTTTGGACCAGGACCCTCCCACCTTACCAGCCTCGTCCATCCACTGAACAGAGAGCGTCTCTGGAAAAATGGATTGACGAAGATAATAAGGCCAGATACTACATGTTGGGCTCGATGTCTGATGAGCTCCAGCGCCAACATGAAGATATCGGGACTGCTCGCCAAATGTTGGCTCACCTGCAGGAGATGTTTGGTGAACAGAGTCGCGCAGCCAAATATCAAGTCACGAAATGACTTTTTAAGGCTAAGATGCGTGATGGGCAGTCAGTCCAAGATCACTGTCTGACAATGATCAAGGACATGGAAGAGCTTGAGAAGCTCGGTGTGAAGTTGGACTTGGATCTGCAGAACGATATTATTCTGCAATCCTTGACTGATGCATATGGGCAATTCATCATGAATTACCACATGCATAAACTTCAAAATTCCTTGGCCGAAGTTAATGAATATGCTGGTTACCGCTGAGCTTTCTATGAAAGGTTCTAAAGGCTCAGTTCTTGCTATGGAACGGACTTCTTCCAAAAGAAAGTCTTATGGAAAGAAAAAGAAGTCTGTGAAAAAGCAAAAGGTGGAAGGATCAAAGAAGAAGAAGGCAGAACCGAAGAAAAAGGCCGATGGTCAAAGGAAAGTGTTTCCATTGCAACAGCGACGGCCATTGGAAGCGGAACTGCCCTACTTACCTGGCCACCCTGAAGAACAAGAAGGAAGGTCCTTCTGGAGGTATGCTCGTTATTGAGTCTAACCTTACGGTTTCTTCTGCATCCAGTTGGGTGCTTGACTCTGGTTCTAGTGCTCATCTGTGCACTTCTATGCAGGGTCTTGAGGATAGCAGGAGGCTGAGGGATGGAGACATGATCCTACGCATCGGTA
This sequence comes from Cocos nucifera, assembly GCA_006176705.1. Lineage (NCBI taxonomy): Eukaryota > Viridiplantae > Streptophyta > Magnoliopsida > Arecales > Arecaceae > Cocos > Cocos nucifera. Next base: position 165,847 of record QRFJ01002328.1, on the reverse strand, counting down.
ATGGAGCAAGAGTTGCTGCAGTAGCCGTGGGAACATACCCTCTTCGATTACCATCTGGTTTAGACTTAGTTTTGAAAGACTGTTATTATGTGCCTGCAGCTAGCAGGAATTTGATTTCTGTTTCATGCTTAGCACAAGAAGGTTATGTGATTCACCTTCTTTAAGGACCATTGTAACATTCTTTATGAAAGAAATAAAATTGCAAATGGTTTCCTTATTAATGGTCTTTATCAGCTACATATTGATGTACCTATTCTAACTATCGAGCAAAACGTGAATGCCAAACGACCTAGGGATAGTCCAAACGACAGATATCTATGGCACCTGAGATTAGGTCATATAGCAGAAGATAGGATCAACAAATTGGAGAAAAATGGGCTATTGAGTCCATTGACTTTTGAGTCATATCCAACTTGTGAATCTTGTCTTCAAGGCAAAATGACTAAACTCCCTTTTGTTGGACATGGGGAGAGGGCCACAGATCTCCTTGCCCTAGTACATACTGATGTGTGCGGCCCATTTGATGTGCCGGCTAGAGGCAATTTTGTCTACTTCATTACCTTTACCGATGATCTTCTAGGTATGGGTATGTGTATCTTATGAGACACAAGTCTGAAGCTTTTGAAAAGTTCAAAGAATTCAGACATGAAGTAGAAAAACAAACTGGAAAACCCATTAAGGTTCTTCGATCAGATCGAGGAGGTGAATACCTTAGCCGGGAATTCCTAGACTATCTTAAGGAAAATGGCATAGTCTCTCAATGGACTCCACCAGGAACACCTCAACTCAACGGGGTTTCAGAATGGAGAAATCGGACTCTATTGGATATGGTTCGATCCATGATGAGCTTCACAGACCTCCCTGATTTTCTTTGGGGACATTCATTGTTAACTTCAATTCTATCTACTGAATAGGGTTCCCTCTAAAACCGTTCCTACCACACCGTATGAGATATGGCACGGTAAGAAACCAAGTCTGAGTCATCTCAGAATTTGGGGTTGTCCGGCTCATGTCAAAAGACAACAAGCGGACAAGTTAGAGTTTAGGTCCTTTAGAGCTCGATTCATAGGATATCCTAAAGAGTCATTAGGATACTATTTCTACATTCCAGAAGACCACAATGTGATTGTGAGTCGACATGCCATCTTTCTTGAAAAATAGTTTATTCAAGATAGCGGCATTGGAAAGCAGATTAAGCTTGATGAGAAAGTCTCACAAGCAGAACGAGCTAAGGACCAAGTGGAACCAAATCAGGTTGAGCCAATAAGAACACTACCTCCTCCACCTCGTAGATCGGAAAGAGTTTTCCCGTCCCCCTGAAAGATACTTAGGTATTATTTCAGAGGACGTAGAGGAAATGTTCCTCATAGGTAATGGTGCTCATGGTGATGATCCCAAAACCTACAACGAGGCGATATCAGATATCGACTCCGAGAAATGGCTAGAGGCAATGCAGTCAGAAATTGACTCGATGCACTCAAACCAAGTCTGGACCTTGGTAGATCCACCAGAAGGTATAGTACCTATTGGGTGTAAATGGATCTTCAAGAGAAAGATTGGTGCAGATGGGAATGTGGAGACATTCAAGGCTAGACTAGTGGCAAAAGGTTATAGTCAACGCGAAGGCATTGACTATCAGGATACCTTTTCCCCAGTAGCTATGCTAAAATCCATCCGCACATTGCTTGCCTGTTGCAGCCTATTTCGATTATGAAATATGGCAAATGGACGTGAAAACGGCATTCCTAAATGGATATCTTGAGGAAGATATCTATATGGAACAGCCGCTAGGTTTCACATCCAGTGATACTGATCACAAGGTTTGCAAGCTGCAAAGGTCCATATATGGACTTAAGCAAGCATCTCGGAGCTGGAACACTCGTTTCAATGATGTGATCAAAAAGTTTGGTTTCATCAAAAATGAAGAGGAACCATGTGTTTTCAAAAGGGTCAGTGGGAGCGCTGTTGTCTTCCTCGTATTGTACGTGGATGACATCCTCCTTATTGGGAATGATATTCCCATGTTGACATCAGTCAAGATGTGGTTGTCCAAGGAATTCTCCATGAAAGACCTAGGTGAAGCATCCTTTATTCTAGGAATTAAGGTCTATAGGGATAGACCGAATAGGATGCTAGGACTTTCACAGAAGATGTACATAGAGGAAGTACTAAAGAGGTTTAGTATGGAAAACTCTAAGAGGGGATTAATACCCTTCAGACATGGTATTCATCTTTCCAAGAAGATGTGCCCCTAGCACACCTGAGGAAATAGAACGCATGAGCAAGATCCCTTATGCTTCTGCAATAGGGAGCCTCATGTATGCCATGCTATGTACACGACCTGATATAGCCCATGCTGTGAGTGTCACAAGCAGATATCAGTCAAATCCAGGTGAAGAACACTGGACTTCTGTGAAATGTATCCTTAAGTACTTGAGAAGAACTAAGGATATGATGTTGGTCTTTGGTAATGGAGAACTCCAAGTCCAGGGATACACAGACTCGGATTTCATGTCCTGATATAGATGATCGAAAGTCGACATCTGGAAGTCTGTTTGTGTGCAATGGTGGAGCTGTCAGCTGGAAGAGTTCCAAGCAAACTGTGATAGCAGATTCCACCATGGAAGCAGAATATATCGCTGCATCAGAGGCTGCGAAGGAAGCATTCTGGTACAAGAAGTTTGCTGCAGAAATTGGAGTAATGCCATCAGATGCCATTCCTCTATACTGCGACAACAATGGCGCCATAGCCCTTGCTAAGGAGCCGAGGTCTCACCAGAAATCCAAGCACATTGAGCGGCGATACCACCTCATCCGCGATTACCTCGAGAAGGGTTACGTCGAGGTCAAGAGAGTCAACTCCGCAGATAATGTGGCAGACCCACTTACAAAGCCGTTGGGCCAGCAGAAGATCGAAGCCCACCTTGAGAAGATGGGACTTAGACTTGTAGCCAATTGGCTTTAGGACAAGTGGGAGATTGTTAGATATATGTGCCCTAGAAGCCAGAATTGGCTGACACTTGTAATACACTTCTAGGGGCAAAATTATAATTTTGACTATAATCAATAAAATGGGTTATTTTCTATCACATATGTGTATTTAGTGTCTGTGATACATCCTTTGAGTTAATGGTAATGATAATTCATATTTTCAAGAGTTGAAAATTTAAGACATGAATAATCATTATTAACTCATAAAATGCTCCCGACCATAGGATCATCACGAGGATGGTGATTGATCCGGAAGGTTGGTGTACAATCGCTTCTCTTTAGTAGATGAGTCTTGAGTCTACGGTGTGGAGACACCGGAGCGAGAGTACAGGTACTCGTTAGAGAACGAGGGCACTGAGCGTGACCACCTCGAGTAGTCATTAGGAAGTCTACCTTCTCGTCAATGACTGACTCGATGCTGCAGTAGTGTGTCTGGTTCTTTGACCTGAGGATGCATCGGCAGTTCACCTTGAGGGTGTTATAGTTTGACTACACCATTACTCGGTCTCCTAGCCATATGGAACCCTGAGGTGTATGTTGGCTATAGCATGTTCATTGTAGGAACTGGATTGCATCAAGATGGAATCTATCTACCTCGGTGGTAGAGGAGCAGCCCTATGATATGATCATGAGAATCAAGTCCAGAAGCCCATGGCCATGGCAGAGTGAAATAATAGAAAGAGTTTCTATTTAGATTTTCACATTGGACTCGAATCGAATGATTACATCATATGACAGAGACTAGGGTTTGACGAGTTTCACCTTAACCCTAATCTGATCGGGGCTCAAGATAGAAGAACTTAATCACACAGGTAGCTGCACCAAGAGGTTCGCATTCAGCTCTGATGGGTTGCCACCATATACTGCTAGGTGTCACTGGTGGATTTTGGGAGCAATTAGAATGATTTAGATGATCGATCATTCTAGCTGTTCGAATCAGAAGAGTTCTGATCCATCGAAAGGAGTTTCGATGATGTCGATGATAGAGATCATGACATATCCCATTACCATACAGAACTGAACCTAACTGGGTCACACAAACAAGGGTTTGAATCTGGTGATCATCAATTGAACTGATCTAGTTCAATTGATCTGAATGAGATTCAATTAGGTTCAAGGAAATCGTGCTAGCACTCGATTGAACCTAACGTTCTTCTTTTACTATCATAAATAAGTTGTCCTGACTGAGCCAAAGGAGTTTGTGCTCAATCAGAGGCCTTCATATGGTCTGACTGGAGGTTGTCCAAGTTAGAAAAGGTTGTCTTATTTTGTAAGACATTACCTGCCATTTTTGGTCACCTGCCATTTCTTGTTCTTTGACTTTGGTCAAAAGTCTACCTTTGACTGGTCAAACATTGACCATTGACACTTTGACTTTTGACCACATGTCATGCACCTATTGGAGAGCTGGTGGGGGCCTGTCCCCCTGCCAGAACCTGGCAAGGAGGAAGGGCGCACGCCAAGGGTGGCGTGTGCCCAAGTTGGAGGCGCCTAGGAGTCCTTGTTGGACAAGGACTCCATCTCCTTTTTGGATTCCAATTAGAGTTCTTCTAAGAACCAACTTTGACTGGTCTTAGGCACCCTCTAAGGAGGAATCCAGGGGTCTCTATTCCCACCAATCAGATTTAGATCTGATTTCACAAAGGGTTGTGATTGGTTGGGAGGAAGAGGAGTTGGATCACGCTTAGTCTATAAATAAGACCCTGCGCCCAACTCAGATTCTAATGCAATTCAATTGAGAAACCCCACGCCCCAAGGCTGCCTCTCCCCTCCTCCTCCATGCCATAGCTTCTTCTCCCCTTGCTCTCCACGTCCAAAAGGTGTTTTGGACTTTGGTTGGTGCGATTCAGATCAAGGAAAGGCGATCAAAAGCAAGAAGGCTGCGCTGCTGCAAAAGGACGACTGCAGATCTTCAAAAGAGTTTTGAAGATCCTCCAGATCAGATCCAGATCTGATTTTTGGAGGCATGATAGAGAAGAAGAGGATCTCCAGATCCAACCCGAGTGGATACCGGTAGAGGCCAGGCGCTTGCGTGGCTAGATCCAGAACCTTCCGCTGCAATCAGGATCATCTACAGGGTAATAGGATTACCCAAATCAGGTAAATTAAATTAAATTTAATTTATCTTATTTTATTTTATTTATTAAAATAATAAGAATCAGATCTGAAACATATCAAGATCTGATTGAGATCAAGAGAAAAAAATTTAAAATATATCTCTTGATCTGATCAGATCTGGACGAACCTGGATCGGAAAATTAGGATTTTCCTTCACAAACATGGTATTCATCTTTCCAAGAAGATGTGCCCCAGCACACTTGAGGAAATAGAACGCATGAGCAAGATCCCTTATGCTTCTGCAATAGGGAGCCTCATGTATGCCATGCCATGTACACGATCGGATATAGCCCATGCTGTGAGTGTCACAAGCAGATATCAGTCAAATTTAGGTGAAGAACACTGGACTTCTATGAAATGTATCCTTAAGTACTTGAGAAGAACTAAGGATATGATGTTGGTCTTTGGTAACGGAGAACTCCAAGTCTAGGAATACACAGACTTGGATTTCATGTCCGATATAGATGATCGAAAGTCGATATCTAGAAGTCTGTTTGTGTGCAATGGTGGTGCTGTCAGCTAGAAGAGTTCCAAGCAAATGGTGATAGTAGATTCCACCATGGAAGCAGAATATATCGCTGCATCAGAAGCTGCGAAGGAAGCATTCTGGTATAAGAAGTTTGCTGCAGAAATTAGAGTAATCCCATCAGATGACATTTCTCTGTACTGCGACAACAATGGCGCCATAGCCCTTGCCAAGGAGCCGAGGTCTCACTAGAAATCCAAACACATTGAGCGGCGATACCACCTCATCCGCGATTACCTCAAGAAGGGTTATGTCGAGGTCAAGAGAGTCAACTCCATAGATAATGTGGCAGACCTACTTACAAAGCTGTTGGGCCAGCAGAAGATCGAAGCCCATCTTGAGAAGATGGGACTTAGACTTATAGCCAATTGGCTTTAGGACAAGTGGAAGATTATTAGATATATGTGCCCTAGATGTCAGAATTGGCTGACACTTGTAATACACTTCTAGGGGCAAAATTATAATTATGACTATAATAAATAAAATGGATTATTTTCTATTACATATGTGTATTTAGTATTTGTGATACATCCTTTGAGTTAATGGTAATGATAATTCATATTTTCAAGAGTTGAAAATTTAAGACATGAATAATCATTGTTAACTCATAAAATGCTCCCGACCATAGGATCATCATGAGGATGGTGATTGATCCAGAAGGTTGGTGTACAATCGCTTTTCTTTAGTAGATGAGTCTTGAGTCTATAGTGTGAAGACATCGGAGCGAGAGTATAGATACTTATTAGAGAATGAGGGTACTGAGCGTGACCACCTCGAGTAGTCGTTAGGAAGTCTACCTTCTCGTCGATGACTGACTTGATGCTGCAGTGGTGTGTTTGGTTCTTTGACCTGAAGTGCATCGGCAGTTCACCTTGAGGGTGTTATAGTTTGACTACACCATTACTCGATCTCCTAGCCATTCGAAATCCTGAGGTGTATGTTGGCTGTAACATGTTCATTATATGAATTGGATAGCATCAAGATGGAATCTATCTACCTCGGTGGTAGAGGAGCAGCCCTATGATGATCATGAGAATCAAGTTCAGAAGTCCATGGCCATGGTAGAGTAAAATAATAGAAAGAGTTTCTATTTAGATTTTTACATCAGACTCGAATTGAATGATTACATCATATGATAGAGACTAGGGTTTGACGAGTTCACCTTAACCCTAATCTGATCGGGGCTCAAAATAGAAGAACTTAATCACACAAGTAGCTATACCAAGAGGTTCACATTCAGCTCTGATGGGTTGCCACCATATACTGCTAGGTGTCACTGATGGATTTTGGGAGCAATTAGAATGATTTAGATGATCGATCATTCGAGCTGTTCGAATCAGAAGAGTTCTGATCCATCGAAAGGAGTTTCGATGATGTCGATGATAGAGATCATGACATATCCCATTATCATACAAAATTGAACCTAACTAGGTCACACAAATAAAAGTTTGAATCTGGTGATCATCAATTGAACTGATCTAGTTCAATTGATCTGAATGAGATTCAATTAGGTTCAAGAAAATCGTGCTAGCACTCGATTGAACCTAACATTCTTCTTTTACTATCATAAATAAGTTGTCCTGACTGAGCCAAAGGAGTTTGTGCTCAATCAGAGGCCTTCATATGGTCTGACTGGAGGTTGTCAAAATTAAAAAATGTTGTCTTATTTTGTAAGACATTACCTACCATTTTTGGTCACCTACCATTTCTCGTTCTTTGACTTTGGTCAAAAGTCTACCTTTGACTGGTCAAATATTGACCATTGATACTTTGACTTCTATCCACATGTCATGCACCTATTGGAGAGCTGGTTGGAGCCTGTCCCCCTGCCAGAACCTAACAAGGAAGAGGGCGCACGCTACCCTTGGCGTGTGCCTAAGCTGGAGGCGCCCAAGAGTCCCTGTTGGACAGGGACTCCATCTCCTTTTTGGATTCCGATTAGAGTTCTCCTAAGAACCAACTTTGACTGGTCTTAACATCCTCTAAGGAGGAATTCAAGGGACTCTATTCCTACCAATCAGATTTAGATCTGATTTTATAAAGAGTTGTGATTGGTTGGGAAGAAGAGGAGTTGGATCATAGTTAGTCTATAAATAAGACCCTGCACCCAACTCAAAGAGGTATCTGAATTAATTGAGATCTCCACACCCCAAGGCCTTTTCTCCTCTCCTCCTCCATGCTAAAGCATCTTCTCCCTCTCCTCTCCATGTTCAAAATGGTTTTGGACCTTGGTTGGTGCAATCTAGATAAGAGAAAGGCGAGTGAAAGCTAGAAGACTGCGCTGCAGCAAAGGACGACTGCTGATCTTCAAAAGGAGTTTTGAAGATCCTCTAGATCAGATCCAGATCTGATTTCTAGAGACGTGATAGAGAAGAAGAAGATTTCCAAATCCAGCCTGAGTGGATACCGATAGAGGCCAGGCACTTGCGTGGCTTGATCCAGAACCTTCCGCTGCTTACAGGATCATCAACGGATAATAGGATTACCCACTTCAAGGTAAATTAAATTAAATTTAATTTATCTAATTTTATTTTAATTTCTAAAATAATAATAATCAGATCTAAAATATTTTAGATCTAATCTGGATCAAAAAGAAAAATTTTTGAAATATATCTCTTGATTTGATTAGATCTGAACGAACCTGATCCAGAAAATCAGGATTTTCCTTCACCTTTTTCATAATTTTTTCTTGTGATGCTTCCTTTGGGGTATTGTTCTTCATACTATATCCTTTTGGGATAATTTTTTGGATTCAAGAGAACATCCCAAGTACCTTCATCTTTTTCTAGGGATGGATATTGGCAGACTTGTTGTTGCCCAGATTCTTCCATCTGACCAACATTTTTGATCTTTCAAAACTTTGGCCATCCAGTAGACATTAAGATAATTTGCCAGTGTGAAATCTTCTATATTGAGGTCTTCAATAAGATTATGGACAAATTCTGCATCAGGCCTTGCTTGCATTGTAAATATGTAGTCATTTTATCGAGATAAGAAAATATGATAAATTTGAAATGGGAAGACTGCAGATCCTATTCTTCTTTCTTCAATTCCACTATAAATATTTATTTTAAATATCTTCAATAATATCCTGCATGATTCAAAATAGTGGAAACTACTCTAGGGAACATACTAATAGGGTAATTACAGTCTATTGTTGCAATTTTGATGAGTCCTTTATAAAGGGCTCTGACTTCTACTTTGTCCCAACTTCTATTGATGAGCGGTATAGAAAGTTTTGGATAAGTAGACCATTCAATAATAATGTACTTGAAAAGCCTTTTGAATAATTGTTTTGCTTCATCAGGTTGAATAATTTTGTGAAGAACAATTTCTTGAATGTCTGAAGGTAGGATCTTCTGAACCATTTTCCATAGATTAAATCTTTTCCTCTTAATTGGTGTTGAAGACTTTGTAAGAGAATTTGGTATTTTTTGTGGAGTTTCTGATAGTTGTTGTATCTCTTCATGAGAGAAAATGGTGTTGAAAGGTGCAAATCTATTTGAGGTAGGAAAGTAGTATCTCGTTAAGATAGGAAAAGAGGAATTCCATTTGATTTGGTTTTGGGGAGTTTCTTTTTGTGGAGGTGAATTTGAACCTTCAGGAAGAGGATTTTGAGAGGAGGTGTATTGATCCTTAGGGGCCATCAGAAAATTTTCCTATAGGAATTCATGAGAAAGGAAATCAGGAAGGAACTTCTCTTATCCTCTTTTGAATTTAAAAATTGAAAATCAAACCTTGAGAAAATAGCTTGCCATTTGGCAAAAACTTGTTTTGAAGCAAGATTTTTAATATCCTTTTTCAAAATATATTTGGCAGGCTGACAATCAATTTGAATTAAAAGCTTTTGATTTGCAAGATCGGTTTGAAATTTGAGAACATATAAAACAAGCGATAAAGCTTCTTTTTTTATTGTTGAATACTTCTTTTGAGTTTCATTCCAAATGTCAGAATGGTATTGAATGAATTCTTCCTTGTTATCCTTTTCTTGTTTTAGAATTCCTCCATAACCAATGTCTGAGGCATCTATCTCTACAATTTTGGATAAGTCTGGATCAGAGAGGTTAATGCAAGGTAATTCTTTGATTTGGACTTTGATTGTTTTTACAACTTTGATTTGTTTATCTCTCCAAGGAGGAGGTTTCTTTTTGAGTCTTTCATACAAAGGTTTTGTGATAGTTTTGAGGTCTTTATAATAATCTAAGATTTGGACTTTGATTATTTTTATGGCTCTAGTTTGTTTATCTCTCCAAGGAGGAGGTTTCTTTTTGAGTCTTTCATACAATGATTTTGTGATAGTTTTGAGGTCTGATAATAATCTGAGACATGGTTGAGACTACCTAAAAACCTTTGGGGTTGTTTTTTCTCTAGAATTTGGTCAAAAAATTTTGATGCAAATTCTAAAGACTTTTGAATTGATTTTGTTGTTCATTGGTTAATTCCATAATCTAAGAACCTTATTTGAGTTTTGAAAAGATCCATTTTTGATTCAAAAATAACTAAACCATTTTTTGTTATCCCATAAGAGAAGGTCTCTAGGTGTTGGAAGTGTTGATCTATTGTTTCTGAAAAGACTAAGATATCATCAATGTATGTGATAATGAACTTAGTGTAGGGTGTAAATATCTCATTGATGATCCTTTTGAGGTTGAAGGGCATAACATTCCATTCATATTGCCCAAAAAGGATAGTGAAGGTAGTCTTGTATCTATATTTCTTGGATATCTAGATTTGCCAAAACCCAGATTTGAGGTCGAATTTTGAGAAAACTTTGGCTTTTGTGATCCTTGTTAAGAGATCTTTTTTGTTTGGAATTGGGTACCTTATTCATTTCAAAGCAGTGTTTAAGGATTTGTAATTGATGACTAACCTAGGAACTCCTCATTCTATTTCTGCTCTTTTTTGAATATAAAAGGCAGCACAAGACCAGGAAGATCGACTTGGTCTAATCAATTTTTTGCTCAAGAGAGATTGGAATTCTTTTTTGCAGCATTCTAAAACTTGGGTGTTTATTTGAATGGGCCTTGCCTTTGTGGGTATTCATTTTTCATTGAAACTGGGCTCATAGGAAAGACCCACTATGTGTTTTTTCCTAGTCATATCCACTATGTATTTTTTCCTAGCCCAAAGGCATTAGGTAGGTCTGAACAATTTTGGTTTACCAAATTTGTTTTGATCATTTGAATTTTGTTTTTGATTTGATTTGATTGAAGTTGATTTTTGATTCTTTTGAAGTCAACTTCCTCTTTTAAATATTCTAATTATTTTTGTTTCCTTTGGATTAAGTTCACAAAACTATCCTTAAGGAGTTGAAGAGCTTTGTAAAAAGATGGATGAAAGAATTGGAAGAACAGATCTTGTCCTAGGAATTTTGCTCTGATTCCTTCCTCATTTACAAAGAAGGGTTTGATCATGTTGAGAAAGGGTGTTCTTAAGATCACGAATTGGTTTAGGTCATTAACAAGTATGAAGGAGATTTTTATACAGATATTATTGTTACAGAGTAAGGCATTTGTGAGTTTGTATTTAATTTTGAGTTCTGATCCACTTGCAGTGGTCAGTTTTTCTTTTGTCTTTTCAAAGATTTTTGTTAGAATTAATCCTTCTTGGACGCAATTTGAGTCTGCCCTTGAGTCGATTAAGGCTATGGTTTCTAGCCTAAAATCATCTATCAGAAGGGTAATTTCAACATTCCATTTTTGAAAAGCTTCAACGAAGGTAGGGATTTCAAGATCATTTGGTTCTTTGACAATTTTCTTTCCCTTGTTATCACCTATTTGGATTTTTATTGGATTGATTTCTTTTTGAAGATCATGAATTGTGATTTCATTATTTTGCTTAGGTTCAAATCTTTTTAAGATGTTGCCTAAGTTATAGGTTTGAGGTTCTTTTTCTTCATTTTCTTTGGTTAAAGATTCTTTTAATTTGCTTAAGTATTGTTTTTGTAATTTAGGATCTTTTAGATTATGTTCCTTTGTTATAACACAGATTTCTCCTTCTGAAGAATCCGAGGTTTGAATCTCGGATTCAGAAGAACTGGCATCTAAGTTCAAAAGAGTTGTTAGATTTTGTTTGATTGAATCTAGAGGGTTTGACTCATCTAGTTCAATATTGTTGATTTTTAATTTTATTTTATAATTTGTGCTAAAATGTTTGGATTTACCACACCTATAGCAAATTGGTGGTTTTGAAGGTTTCTTAAAAGATTTTTGTTTAGTTTTGGATGTTTGAGGCTTAGGTTTTGATTTATAAGTCTTCAAAGGTGGTTTTGGTGTTTTTCTTTGATACTATTTGCAAACTTTAGTTTTATGTTTCTTATGTGGTTTGGATTGGATTTTGATAGGAGGGAGGCCAAATTGTTGACAAAATACTCCTAGTTCTTTTTTACTTGTTATTTATTCTTTCTTGAGTTGATGTTTAAGTCTTAATTCATTGCTAAGATTTATACCTTCTTCATTAATTATGTTCATTAGGTCTTCGTATGTTAAGTTTTCATAAGGAATCCTACTATTGTTTTGGTCTTTAAGTTTTGTTCTTACTTTTTCAGAGAAAACTGAGGGTAAGCCAACTAAAAACTTTTCTTTCTAGAATGGTTGGTTACAATAATCTCTGGTTAGGACTCTTATCAAGAATACGTCTTTGTACCATTTGAAGTCTTGAAGTTTTTTGCATTTGAGATTTGCGAGGATTTCAGAGGTTCTGAATTTTGAAGGGTGTCCAATGAAGTGTTTGGTGATTGAAAAGATGAGGGTGGAAACAACATCTTAGATCTCATTTCCATCTACATCCAAGATAGGTCGGCCGTTCTCATTTCTTTTGACAGAGGTCATGATTTGGTGATTTTCTTCGTTAGTGAGAAGGAAATCCCACTAACCTTTGAGTTGGCCAGTAAAGCTAGAGATCAAAGCAGAAGCTACTGCATGATTAGAGACTCTACTTTTGGTTCTGTAGGCCGTAGCAACCATGGTCATTCTTTGAAGGAGGCCAAGAATATTGTATTCAGATAGTCCATCTATGTTCCACTCGTAGATGGCCTGAGCTAAATATTGATTTTGGTACATGGGCTTTTCTTCAAGGCCCATGTCAGGCATGGTTGGTTTGGGCCAAAATGGTTTTTAAGGATCTGTTCCAAATGGTCTTGATGAGATTCGGTCCAGTTTTTGATTGGATTGATTTGCAAGATTTGTTCCAAGTTGTATTCTGGATCAGGTTCAATGTAATTTGGTTATACTTGATCATCTTGAGTTGATCCACTAGTTTCACTTCAGACATCACTTTCCTGTTCAAGGGTTGCTATTGATTTTGTTTTCTCTTGATAATCAGGTGTGTTTAAAACAGAATGAATCAATTCAAGTGTTTCAAGTCTTTTGTTCAATTCAAATGTTTCAAGTCTTTTGATGATTTCTCATAAGAGATCTTTATCTTTTAGGTTCTCTTTGTGGGTTTTTGACATTTCAAAAGGTTTGAAAGCGGATACTGTGCTACGGCTAGACATGATTGTATCTTTTTCTTCTAGTCTTACCAGCTGATCACCTATGGTTTTGAGACTTTGATTTGTCCAATTATTTTGTTCTGTTAAAGAATCTTGGCTGGTGATTTTGTTTGGGTTTGTTTGGGAGTGAGTTGGGCTCTGTACCAGAGACTCAACTTGCTCATTTTTGGGATTATTTGTGTTTTGTACAAGTTTCATTTGTAAGGAAGATTCTATTGGTGAGGCAACAATTTTGGTTGAGTCCTTAATTTCTTCGATTACTCTTATTCCATTTTGCTAAGAAATAAGGACTTTTGGTTTGAATATTTCAGTGTGTTTGGGTTTGGTATGGATTTTAAACCACTCAAAGAAGCCAATATAGTTTCTAATTGAATGCATAAAATCATACCATTTTATTCTAAGATCACTTCTTTGGTTTTCATCAAATTGTTTGAAGAAGTTATCTCTTTTGGTTTTGTTTCTATCTAAGTTAAAGTCTCTTCTAAGGAGATCCTTATCTAAGACAAACTCAGCTTGGGTCATGTTTGAGTTTATTTGAGAATTGTTTGGGTTAATGTTTGGGGACTTAACCCTTTTAATTCGAAAAGTATTAGGTGATTTTGATTTTGAAATTAGCCTTTTTGGTATAATAATTGGTTTTAGGGGAATTTTTGTTTCAAAGTCCTGATCAATCTCTTGATCGGACAAAGTCCTGTTCAACCTCTTGATCGGACTCCTAACCAATTTCTTGGTCAAAATCTTGATTATCTGGGTCATCATCATACTCAGATTCTTGGTTACTACCAATGTCTTCATGTTTTTGGTCATACTCTTGGCCTAATTTGGACTCTTGATCAAAGTCTTGATCAGGGTTTTGATTGGATAGTTGGAATTTGGGTTCTTGGTAGGAGTCTTGATTGGGTTGATCTTCTTGATCACTATTTTGGTTCTCAAATTCTTGGATGTCCTCATCATACTCATTACTATCATCATACTCATAATTATTATCATACTCACTATCATACTCATAACTACTAAGTTCATTACTATCATAATCATTATCACTATCCATACTAAAGGATTTTTAATAGGTGAAAAGGAGAGATAATAGCAAATGAATCCTATAGATGTACCTTACTGCGAGGAGAGGAAGAGGAAGTAGAAGAGTTTCTGGATAAGAAACTCATCTCAATTTCAAGTCTACTTACAGTATATTGAGTCTTAATGCCACAAGTTTTCACGATGGCCACAAGAAAAAGTACTGTACCATAGGTAACCTACAACGTCGCTTAAAGAAGTGACTTGCAATGCTGCATAATAAAAGTGATCTTTTTTCGAAATATGACTAACTGCCCTTTCTCTGGAAATAGCTCTCCTGGCCTCAAAGTGGGTCTGTGGGACTTACTGCCTCTAGGAAATAAGATTACTAGAACCTTGCAGCATGAACAAATACCAGCAAGTGCCAGTAAAAACAATAGTCTATCCTCCTACTGTAGAAGGTTGGATAGGTTACTCAGTACTTTAACCCAAAAACTCAATACTGTAGTTGTAAACATAAAATAAGAGATGAGATATTCCTATGCAGAGGCCATCCTACCACGCTCTCCCTCCCCCTCCGTGGCTCTGATACTAAGAAGGGGTATATTCCTATCCTATGCAGAGGCCATCCTACCCCTCTTTTGGGATAATTTTTTGAATTTAGAAGAATATCCCAAGTGCTTTCTTTCTTTCAACTAAAAAAACTAGACCATTTTTTGTTATCTCAAAAGAGGTCTCTAGGTGTTGGAAGTGTTGGTCTATTATTTCTGAAAAGACTAAGATATCATCAATGTATGTGATAATGAACTTAGTGTAGAATATAAATATCTCATTGATGATCCTTTGGAACCCTAAGGGTGCAATTTTGAGGCCGAAGGGCATAACATTCCATTCATATTGCCCAAAAGGGGCGGTGAAGGCAGTCTTGTATCTATCTTTCTCAGATATCTAGATTTGCCAAAATCCAGATTTGAGGTCAAATTTTGAGAAAACTTTGGCTTTTGTGATCCTTGTTAAGAGATCTTTTTTGTTTGGAATTGGGTACCTTACCCACTTCAAAGTAGTGTTTAAAGATTTGTAATTGATGACTAACCTAGGAACTCCTTATTCTATTTCTGCTCTTTTTTGAACATAAAAGGCAGCACAAAATCAGGAAGATCGACTTGGTCTAATCAATTTTTTGCTCAAGAGAGATTGGATTTCTTTTTTGTAGTGTTCTAATAGTGGAAACTACTCCACGGAACATGCTAATAGGGTAATTGCAGTCAATTGTTATAGTTTTGACAAGTCCTTTGTAAAGGGCTTTGACTTCTAGTTTGTCCCAACTTCTATTGATGAGCAGTATAGAAAGTTTTGGACAGGTAGACTATTCAATAATAATGTACTTGAAAAGCCTTTTAAACAATTGTTTTGCTTCATCAGGTTGAATAACTTTATGAAGAACAATTTCTTGAATGTCTAAAGGTAGGATCTTCTGAACCATTTTCCACAGATAAAATCTTTTCCTCTTGATTGGTGTTGAAGACTTTGCAAGAGAATTTGAATCTTTAACCAAAGAAAATGAAGAAAAAGATCCTCAAACCTATAACTTAGGCAACATCTTAAAAAGATTTGAACCTAAGCAAAATAATGAAATCACAATTCAAGATCTTCAAAAAGAAATCAATCCAATAAAAATCCAAATAGGTCATAACAAGGAAAACAAAATTGTCAAAGAACCAAATGACCTTGAAATCCCTACCTTCGTTGAAGCTTTTCAAAAATGGAATGTTGAAATTACCCTTCTGATAGATGATTTTAGGCTAGAAACCGTAGCCTTAATCGACTCAAGGGCAGACTCAAATTGCATCCAAGAAGGATTAATTCCAACAAAATTCTCTTTTTGTTTTTTCTTTTCTTTTTTCTTGGTTTTTCCTTCTTTGTTTGTTTTTTGGAATACATGAACATGTCATTGGATTGATAATATCGGAGAATATATTGAACTCTTTTGGGATAATTTTTTGGATTTAGAAGAATATCCCAAGTGCTTTCTTCTTTGTCAGGAATAGTGATTGGTAATTTTTTGAATCAAAAATGGATCTCTTCAAAACTCAAATAAGGTTCTTAGGTTATGAAATAAATCAAGGAACCACCAAACCAATTCAAAAATCTTTAGAATTTGCTTCAAAATTTTCTAACCAAATCTTAGACAAAAAATAACTCTAAAGGTTTTTAGGTAGTCTCAACCATGTTTCAGATTATTATAAAGACCTCAAAACTGTCACAAAACCTTTGTATGAAAGACTGAAAAAGAAACCTCCTCCTTGGAGAGATAAACAAATCAGAACTGTAAAAATAATCAAAGTCCAAATCAAAAAATTACCTTGTATTAATCTCTCTGATCCAGACTTACCCCAAAATAGTTGAAACTGATGCCTTAGACAATGGTTATGAAAGGATCTTAAAACATGAAAAGGATAACAAAGAAGAACTCATTCAATACTATTCTGGCATTTGGAATGAAACTCAAAAGAAGTATTCAACAATCAAAAAAGAAGTTTTATTGATTGTTTTATATGTTCTCAAGTTTCAAAATAATTTTTTAAATCAAAAGTTTTTACTTTGAATTGATTGTCAATTTGCAAAATTCATTTCAGAAAAGGATGTTATAGAATCCTTCCTTTAGCATAAGAGTAGCGCCTGATCCTAACCCCCTTCTTGGTATCAGAGCCATGGCGAGGGAGGGAGAGAGCTGTAGGATGTTCTCTGCGTAGGAATATCTCATCTTCTATTTCATGTTTACTGCTATAGTATTGAGTTTTTGGGTTAAAGTACTGTGTAACCTATCCAACTTTTTACAGTAGGAGGATGGATTGTTGTTTATACTGACACTTGCTGGTATCTATTCATGCTGCAAGATTCTTGTAATCTTATTTTCTAGAGGCAGTAAGTTTCGTAGACCCATTTTGAGGTCAGAAGAGCCATTTTCAAGGTAAGGGCAATTAGTTATATTTGGAAAAAAAGATCACTTTTATTATGCAGCATTGCAAGTCACTTCTTTAAGTGATGTTGTAGGTTACCTTTGGTACAGTACTTTTCCTTATGGCCATCGTGGCAACTTGTGGCATTAAGACTCAATATACTATAAGTAGACTTGAAATTGAGATGAGTTTCTTATCCAGAAACTTTTCTACCTCTTCTTCCTCTCCCCATGGTAAGGTACATCTGAAGGATTCATTTGCACTTATCTCTCTATTTCACCAGTAAAAAACCCTTTAGTATGGATAGTGATAGAGATTATGATAGTGATGTACTTAGTAGTTATGAGTATGATAGTGAGTATGATGACAGTAATGAGTATGATAATAGTCATGAGTATGATGAGGACATCCAAGTGTTTGAGAACCAAAATAGTGATCAAGAAGATCAACCCGATCAACCCAACCAAGAGTCCTACCAAGAACCCAAATTCCAATCCAACCAATTGTCCAATCAAAACCTTGACCAAGACTTTGATCAAGAGTTCGAATCAGGCCAAAAATATGATCAAAACCATGAAGACATTGGTAGTGACCAAGAATTTGATCAAGAGGTTGAGTCAGATTAAGAGTATGACCAAGAATCCAACCAAGATAATGATCAAGAATTTGATCATGAGTCTGATCAAGAGATTGATCAGGATTCTGAAACTAAAATTCCCCTCAAAACAAAATGGTTAATTCCAACTCTAAAACCAAAGTTTTCCAAAACCTTCCATAAGAAAAAGGTTAAATCTGAAGGAAAATCCTGATTTCCCAGACCAGGTTCGTTCAGATCAGATCAGATCAAGAGATATATTTTAAAAATTTTTTTCTTTGATCCAGATCGGATCTAAGATATTTCAGATCTGATTATTATTATTTTAAAAATTAAAATAAAATTAGATAAATTAAATCAGATTTAATTTACCTTGAAGTGGGTAATCCTATTATCCGTTGATGATCCTGTAAGCAGCGGAAGGTTCTGGATCAAGCCACGCAAGTGCCTGGCCTCTACCGATATCCACTCAGGACTGGATCTAGAGATCCTCTTCTTCTCTATCATGTCTCCAAAAATTAGATCTGGATCTGATCTGGAGGATCTTCAAAACTCTTTTCGAAGATCAGCAGTTGTCCTATGCAGCAGTGCAGCCTTCTAGCTTTCAGTCGCCTTTCTTTGATCTGGATCGCACCAACCAAGAATCCAAACACTTTGGATGTGGAGAGGAGAGGGAGAAGGTGGGTTTGGCATGGAGGAAGAGGGGAGAGGCAGCCTTGGGGCATGGGATTTCAATTCTCCAATCATACAATCATATCAATCTGAGTTGGGCGTAGGGTCTTATTTATAGACTGTCTGTGATCCAACTTCTCTTTTTCCCAACCAATCACAACTCTTTGTGAAATCAGATCTAAATCTGATTGGTGGGAAATAGAGTCCCCTGGATTCCTCCTTAGAGGGCGCCTAAGATCAGTCAAAGTTGGTTCTTAGGAGAACTCTAATTAGAATCCAAAAAGGAGATGGAGTCCCTATCCAACAGGGACTCCTGGGCGCCTCCAGCTTGGGCACACGCCAAGGGTGGCATGCACCCTGTTCCTTGCCAAGTTCTGGCAGGGGGACAGGCCCCCACCAGCTCTCCAATAGGTGCATGACATGTGGACAGAAGTCAAAGTGTCAATGGTCAACATTTGACCAGTCAAAGGTAGACTTTTGACCAAAGTCAAAGAATGAGAAATGGCAGGTGACCAAAAATGGCAGGTAATGTCTTACAAAATAAGACAACCTTTTCTGACTTGGACAACCTCCAGTCAGACCATATGAAGGCCTCTGATTGAGCACAAACTCCTTTGGCTCAGTCAGGACAACTTATTTATGATAGCAAAAGAAGAACGTTAGGTTCAATCGAGTGCTAGCACGATTTCCTTGAACCTAATTGAATCTCATTCAGATCAATTGAACTAGATCAGTTCAATTGATGATCACCAGATTCAAACCCTTGTTTGTGTGACCCAGTTAGGTTCAGTTCTGTATGGTAATGGGATATGTCATGATCTCTATCATCGACATCATCGAAACTCCTTTCGATGGATCAGAACTCTTCTGATTCGAACAGCTAGAATGATCGATCATCTAAATCATTCTAATTGCTCCCAAAATCCACCAGTGACACCTAGCAGTATATGGTGGCAACCCATCAGAGCTGAATGCGAACCTCTTGGTGCAGCTACCTGTGTGATTAAGTTCTTCTATCTTGAGCCCCGATCAGATTAGGGTTAAGGTGAACTCGTCAAACCCTAGTCTCTGTCATATGATGTAATCATTCGATTTCAAGTCCAATGTGAAAACCTAAATAGAAACTCTTTCTATTATTTCACTCTGCCATGGCCATGGACTTCTGGACTTGATTCTCATGATCATCATAGGGCTGCTCCTCTACCACCGAGGTAGATAGATTCCATCTTGATGCAATCCAGTTCCTACAATGAACATGCTATAGCCAACATACACCTCAGGGTTCCATATGGCTAGGAGATCGAGTAATGGTGTAGTCAAACTATAACACCCTCAAGGTGAACTGTCGATGCACCTCAGGTCAAAGAACCAGACACACCACTGCAGCATCGAGTCAGTCATCGACGAGAAGGTAGACTTCCTAATGACTACTCGAGGTGGTCACGCTCAGTGCCCTCATTCTCTAACGAGTACCTGTACTCTCGCTCCGGTGTCTCCACACCGTAGACTCAAGAC
Organism: Cocos nucifera; assembly: GCA_006176705.1. Lineage (NCBI taxonomy): Eukaryota > Viridiplantae > Streptophyta > Magnoliopsida > Arecales > Arecaceae > Cocos > Cocos nucifera. The sequence continues at coordinate 145,961 of QRFJ01002328.1, read as the reverse complement.
TCATCTACTAAAGAGAAACGATTGTACACCAACCTTTCGGATCAATCACCATCCTCATGATGATCCTATGGTCGGGAAGCATTTTATGAGTTAATAATGATTATTCATGTCTTAAATTTTCAACTCTTGAAAATATGAATTATCATTACCATTAACTCAAAGGATGTATCACAGACACTAAATACACATATGTGATAGAAAATAACCCATTTTATTGATATTAGTCAAAATTATAATTTTGCCCCTAGAAGTGTATTACAAGTGTCAGCCAATTCTGGCTTCTAGGGCACATATATCTAACAATCTCCCACTTGTCCTAAAGCCAATTGGCTACAAGTCTAAGTCCCATCTTCTCAAGGTGGGCTTCGATCTTCTGCTGGCCCAACGGCTTTGTAAGTGGGTCTGCCACATTATCTGTGGAGTTGACTCTCTTGACCTCGACATAATCCTTCTCGAGGTAATCGCGGATGAGGTGGTATCATCGTTCAATGTGCTTGGATTTCTGGTGAGACCTTGGCTCCTTAGCAAGGGCTATGGCGCCATTATTGTCGTAGTACAGAGGAATGGCATCTGATGGCATTACTCCAATTTCTGCAGCAAACTTCTTGTACCAGAATGCTTCCTTCGCAGCCTCTGATGCAGCGATATATTCTTCTTCCATGGTGGAATCTACTATCACCATTTGCTTGAAACTCTTCTAGCTGACAGCACCACCATTGCACACAAACAGACTTCCAGATGTCGACTTTCGATCATCTATATCGGACATGAAATCTGAGTCTGTGTATCCCTAGACTTGGAGTTCTCCATTACCAAAGACCAACATCATATCCTTAGTTCTTCTCAAGTACTTAAGGATACATTTCACAGAAGTCCTAGTGTTCTTCATCTGGATTTGACTGATATCTGCTTGTGACACTCACAGCATGGGCTATATCAGGTCGTGTACATAGCATGGCATACATGAGGCTCCCTATTGCAGAAGCATAAGGGATCTTGCTCATGCATTCTATTTCCTCAGGTGTGCTAGGGCACATCTTCTTGGAAAGATGAATACCATGTCTGAAGGGTATTAATCCCCTCTTAGAGTTTTCCATACTAAACCTCTTTAGTACTTTCTCTATGTACATCTTCTGTGAAAGTCCTAGCATCCTATTCGGTCTATCCCTATAGACCTTAATTCCTAGAATAAAGGATGCTTCACCTAGGTCTTTCATGGAGAATTCCTTGGACAACCATAATTTGACTGATTGTCAATCATGGGAATATCATTCCCAATAAGGAGGATGTCATCCACGTACAATATGAGGAAGACAACAGCGCTCCCACTGACCTTTTTGAAAGACACACGGTTCCTCTTCATTTTTGATGAAACCAAACTTTTTGATCACATCATTGAAATGAGTGTTCCAGCTCCGAGATGCTTGCTTAAGTCCATATATGGACCTTTGCAGCTTGCAAACCTTGTGATCAGTATCACTGGATGTGAAACCTAGCGGCTGTTCCATATAGATATCTTCCTCAAGATATCCATTTCAAGAATGCCATTTTCACGTCCATTTGCCATATTTCATAATTTCATAATTGAAATAGGCTGCAACGGCAAGCAATGTGCGGATGGATTTTAGCATAGCCACTGAGGAAAAGGTATCCTGATAGTCAATGCCTTCGCATTGACTATAACCTTTTGCCACTAGTCTAGCCTTGAATGTCTCCACATTCCCATCTGCACCAATCTTTCTCTTGAAGATCCATTTACACCCAATAGGTACTATACCTTCTGGTGGATCTACCAAGGTCCAGACTTGGTTTGAGTGCATCGAGTCAATTTCTGACTGCATTGCCTCTAGCCATTTCTCAGAGTCGATATCTGATATCGCCTCATTGTAGGTTTTGGGATCATCACCATGAGCACCATTACCTATGAGGAACATTTCCTCTACTTTCTCTGAAATAATACCTAAGTATCTTTCAGGGGGACGGAAAACTCTTTTCGATCTACGAGGTGGAGGAGGTAGTGTTCTTATTGGCTCAACCTGATTTGGTTCCTAATTGGTCCTTAGCTCATTGTACTTGTGAGACTTTCTCATCAAGCTTAATCTGCTTTCCAATGCCGCTATCTTGAATAAACTATTTTTCAAGAAAGATGGCATGTCGACTCACAATCACATTGTGGTCTTCTGGAATGTAGAAATAGTATCCTAATGACTCTTTAGGATATCCTATGAATCGAGCTCTGAAGGACCTAAACTCTAACTTGTCCGCTTGTTGTCTTTTGACATGAGCCGGACAACCCCAAATTCTGAGATGACTTAGACTTGGTTTCTTACCGTGCCATATCTCATACGGTGTGGTAGGAACGTTTTAGAGGGAACCCTATTCAGTAGATAAATTGAAGTTAACAATGAATGTCCCCTAAAGAAAATCAAGGAGGTCTGTGAAGCTCATCATGGATCGAACCATATCCAATAGGGTCCGATTTCTCCATTCTGAAATCCTTGTTGAGTTGAGGTGTTCCTGGTGGAGTCCATTGAGAGACTATGCCATTTTCCTTGAGATAGTCTAGGAATTTTTGGCTAAGGTATTCACCTCCTCGATCTGATCGAAGAACCTTAATGGGTTTTTCAGTTTATTTTTCTACTTCATGTCTGAATTCTTTGAACTTTTCAAAAGCTTCAGACTTGTGTCTCATAAGATACACATACCCATACCTAGACAGATCATCGGTAAAGGTAATGAAGTAGACAAAATTGCCTCTAGCCGGCACATCAAATGGGCCGCACACATCAGTATGTACTAGGGCAAGGAGATCTGTGGCCCTCTCCCCATGTCCAACAAAAGGGAGTTTAGTCATTTTGCCTTGAAGACAAGATTCACAAGTTGGATATGACTCGAAAGTCAATGGACTCAATAGCCCATTTTTCTCCAATTTGTTGATCCTATCTTCTGCTATATGACCTAATCTCAGGTGCCATAGATATCTGTCATTTGGACTATCCCTAGGTCGTTTGGCATTCACGTTTTGCTCGATAGTTAGAATAGGTACATCAATATGTAGCTGATAAAGACCATTAATAAGGAAAACCATTTGCAATTTTATTTCTTTCATAAAGAATGTTACAATGGTCCTTAAAGAAGGTAATCACATAAGCCTTCTTAGTGCTAAGCATGAAACAGAAATCAAATTCCTGCTAGCTGCAGGCACATAATAACAGTCTTTTAAAACTAAGTCTAAACCAGATGGTAATCGAAGAGGGTATGTTCCCACGGCTACTGCAGCAACTCTTGCTCCATTACCGATGCGTAGGATCATGTCTCCATCCCTCAGCCTCCTGCTATCCTCAAGACCCTGCATGGAAGTGCACAGATGAGCACTAGAACCAGAGTCAAGCACCCAACTGGATGCAGAAGAAACCGTAAGGTTAGACTCAATAACGAGCATACCTCCAGAAGGACCTTCCTTCTTGTTCTTCAGGGTGGCCAGGTAAGTAGGGCAGTTCCTGCTTCCAATGGCCGTCGCTGTTGCAATGGAAATACTTTCCTTTGACATCGGCCTTTTTCTTCGACTCTGCCTTCTTCTTCTTTGTTCCTTCCACCTTTTGCTTTTTCACAGACTTCTTTTTCTTTCCATAAGACTTTCTTTTGGAAGAAGTCCGTTCCATAGCAAGAACTGAGCCTTTAGAACCTTTCATAGAAAGCTCAGCGGTAACCAGCATATTCATTAATTCGGCCAAGGAAATTTTGAAGTTTATGCATGTGGTAATTCATGATGAATTGCCCATATGCATCAGTCAAGGATTGCAGAATAATATCATTCTGCAGGTCCAAGTCTAACTTCACACCGAGCTTCTCAAGCTCTTCCATGTCCTTGATCATTGTCAGACAGTGATCTTGGACTGACTGCCCATCACGCATCTTAGCCTTAAAAAGTCGTTTCGTGACTTGATATTTGGCTGCGCGACTCTGTTCACCAAACATCTCCTGCAGGTGAGCCAACATTTGGCGAGCAGTCCCGATATCTTCATGTTGGCGCTGGAGCTCATCAGACATCGAGCCCAACATGTAATATCTGGCCTTATTATCTTCGTCTATCCATTTTTTCAGAGATGCTCTCTGTTCAGTGGATGGACGGGCTGGTAAGGTGGGAGGGTCCTTGGATCCAAAACATGGGTTAACTTCTCAGAACCCAAAACAATTTTGTAGTTCCTTAGCCAATCTTTATAATTGGGTCCAGTCAGTCTATGTGTGTCCAGGATACGTGCCTAATGGGTTGGACGCAGACATTTTCCTATAGAGAGTCAAAGATTCTAGTTAGATACTGTAATTTATGACTTGACCAATTTATTTAGGAGATTTTATTTTTAAACAAATTAGCTCCCACTATTTTCTCGGATCCCTACACTCCCTCTGTAGAGATGCAAAAATCTCCATGATTAATGATTTCTAGTGGGTGGTGCGGTCTCACCAACTGACTCATCACCTCACCTAACAGTTATTGGTGATGGGTTAGCCAATGAGTGAACAACTCTTGTTCAATGATTCTCTAATCATGGTGCACCCAAACTTGGTCTCTAATTCATGAATCTCACCGTATCCAAAATATTGATCCACTCCTTAGTTAAGTCAGACCCACCATTTGCATAGACTGGGTTCCTAATTGAGTCTCTCACCGTATCCAAAATATTGAGCCCAACTCATCCTCCAGCCCATAGCATCCAATGCCTAATAGACATGGTTGCATCTTCCCGGTGCAACTGAGCCACTGTATCCAGCCGAGAACAATCAACCCCGGGAAGGGCCCGCACATCTACAATGGTGGAAGACCTCAGACTTAATCTTTTCTTAGGGAGAATTGATTCAGGTCTCATTAAACTAGACTTATCTTAGTCATAACAATTATGACTAACCTAGTGGCATGGGTTAGCTCGGATTATTGACCACCTCAGATCAGAACTGTGTCAACAGATATGGCCAGGTAAGTGAGATCGGTGGAAGGAATATGCCATTAACTCGTACAAGAATGCATTCAGGTCGAGTAGCTTCCAATTAAAAACCAGTCGGTCGTATGTGCCAAACTTACCTTAGACACCAAATTGTTGAGTCAGAACCAATTGGGTTAGCCTACAATCCAGACTCTAACCTCTGAGCCTAATTAGGTCTTGCTTGATCGTGACTCGATCTTGACCCAGACTTAATCCTATTAGGCTGGTCAATTTAAGCATTGTTGATCCCATCTAACCAACTCTTGATTCGGTTTGATCAACCGCTTAGACCTAATTGAGCTACCCAAGCCCGAACCCAGTATTATGAATATGTCTTAGATCTAATTCTTAGATCTTTAAATTCTCAATTTTAGACCTAATTAATATTCCATAAATCTTAATTCTTAATTAAGTAGGGTTCATAAACAAAATATGCACAATAAATCCTAGGGTTTCAGGATCTAGGGTTTTGCAGAAAGTAAGTTTTGGGATTTCTGATTAAGGACGAACACGCAGCACCCCTACACATCATAAGAACACCCCATCGAATGGAAAGAGAGGGCCTTTAAACCCTTCTTCGTTCTTATGACCGGACGGCCAAGAGGAATGCCTTAATCAGGAACATGCAATACTACAAAACAATTTTAGATCTATATCATATATCTCATATACAAATTAGATCTAATCATGGCATATTTTGCATACATCTCATGTATCGAATCATGCATATTTTTAGATCTAAATTATCTCATAATAATCTAAAAAATTAGATTTAAATTGATCTAATCAAAATAAATTCTAATCTAGATAATTATGTAGAACTATTCTACAACTAGTCTAGACATGCATCAATCATATCTCATATGATATTTAAAATTAAATAATTTTTATTTACTATTTTTTAGATGTTATTATAACCATTATAATATCAAAAAATAGTAAATAAATGAGATCTAAAATATGATTTAATCAGATTAAATCAAAAACATGCAAGACTATTCTATAGAACTATTCTATTCTAGAACTAGTCATGCATATCTTCTAATCTTAGATCCAAATCATTTAATTTTAATTTTTTCTGATTTCAGATCTGATCACATCTCATGTGACATCTAAAATCACTTTATTTTTTAATTAAAATAAAATTTAAAATTAGATCTAAATACTTTTAGAACCATGGCTCTGATACCAGTTGAAGGGAAATCCTGATTTTCCGATCCAGGTTCGTTCAGATCTGATCAGATCAAGAGATATATTTCAAAAATTTTTTCTTTTGATCTATATCAGATCTAAGATATTTTAGATCTAATTCTTATTATTTTAATAAATAAAATAAAATAAGATAAATTAAATCAAATTTAATTTACCTTGATTTGGGTAATCCTATTACCTGTTGATGATCCTGTAAGTAGCGGAAGGTTTTGAATCAAGCCATGCAAGTGCCTGGCCTCTACCAGTATCCACTCAGGTTGGATCTAGAGATCCTCTTCTTCTCTATCATATCTCCAAAAATTAGATCTAGATCTGATCTGAAGGATCTTCAGAAGCTCTTTTCGAAGATCAGCAGTTGTCCTATGCAGCAGTGCAGCCTTCTAGCTTTCAGTCGCCTTTCTTTGATCTGGATCGCACCAACCAAGAATCCAAACATTTTGGACGTGGAGAGGAGAGGGAGAAGGTGGGTTTGGCATGAAGGAAGAGGGGAGAGGCTATCTTGGGGCATGGGCTTTTAATTCTCCAATCATCTAATCATACAGTTATACAATCATGCAATCTGAGTTGGACGTAGGGTCTTATTTATAGACTGTCTGTGATCCAACTTCTATTTTTCCCAACCAATCACAACCCTTTGTGAAATCAGATCTAAATCTGATTGGTGGAAATAGAGTCCCCTGGATTCCTCCTTAGAGGGATGCCTAAGACCAGTCAAAGTTGGTTCTTAGGAGAACTCTAATTGGAATCCAAAAAGGGGATGGAGTCCCTATCTAACAAGGACTCCTAGGCGCCTCCAGCTTGGGCACACACCAAGGGTGGCATGCGCCCTGTTCCTTGCTAGGTTCTGGCAGGGGGACAGGCCCCCACCAGCTCTCCAATAGGTGCATGACATGTGGTGGACAAAAGTCAAAGTGTCAATGGTCAACATTTGACCAGTCAAAGGTAGACTTTTGACCAAAGTCAAAGAACAAGAAATGGCAGGTGACCAAAAATGGCAGGTAATGTCTTATAAAATAAGACAACCTTTTCTGACTTGGACAACCTCCAGTCAGACCATATGAAGGCCTCTGATTGAGCACAAACTCCTTTGGCTCAGTCAGGACAACTTATTTATGATAGCAAAAGAAGAACGTTAGGTTCAATCGAGTGCTAGCACGATTTCCTTGAACCTAATTGAATCTCATTCAGATCAATTGAACTAGATCAGTTCAATTGATGATCACCAGATTCAAACCCTTGTTTGTGTGACCCAGTTAGGTTCAGTTCTGTATGGTAATGGGATATGTCATGATCTCTATCATCGACATCATCGAAACTCCTTTCGATGGATCAGAACTCTTCTGATTCGAACAGCTAGAATGATCGATCATCTAAATCATTCTAATTGCTCCCAAAATCCACCAGTGACACCTAGCAGTATATGGTGGCAACCCATCAGAGCTGAATGCGAACCTCTTGGTGCAGCTACCTGTGTGATTAAGTTCTTCTATCTTGAGCCCCGATCAGATTAGGGTTAAGGTGAACTCGTCAAACCCTAGTCTCTGTCATATGATGTAATCATTCGATTCGAGTCCAATGTGAAAACCTAAATAGAAACTCTTTCTATTATTTCACTCTGCCATGGCCATGGACTTCTGGACTTGATTCTCATGATCATCATAGGGCTGCTCCTCTACCACCGAGGTAGATAGATTCCATCTTGATGCAATCCAGTTCCTACAATGAACATGCTATAGCCAACATACACCTCAGGGTTCCATATGGCTAGGAGACCGAGTAATGGTGTAGTCAAACTATAACACCCTCAAGGTGAACTGTCGATGCACCTCAGGTCAAAGAACCAGACACACTACTGCAGCATCGAGTCAGTCATTGATGAGAAGGTAGACTTCCTAATGACTACTCGAGGTGGTCACGCTCAGTGCCCTCATTCTCTAACGAGTACCTGTACTCTCGCTATGGTGTCTCCACACCATAGACTCAAGACTCATCTACTAAAGAGAAGCGATTGTACACCAACCTTTCGGATCAATCACCATCCTCGTGATGATCCTATGGTCGGGAGCATTTTATGAGTTAATAATGATTATTCATGTCTTAAATTTTCAACTCTTGAAAATATGAATTATCATTACCATTAACTCAAAGGATGTATCACAGACACTAAATACATATATGTGATAGAAAATAATCCATTTTATTGATATTAGTCAAAATTATAATTTTGCCCCTAGAAGTGTATTACAAGTGTCAACCAATTCTGACTTCTAGGGCACATATATCTAACAAAATCCCCAAACCTTAAACCAAACAGTTCTCAAATAAACTCAAACATGACCCAAGCTGAGTTTGTCTTAGACAAGGATCTCCTTAGAAGAGACTTTAACTCAGATAAAAATAAAACCAAAAGAGATAATTTCTTCAAACAATTTGATGAAAACTAGAGAAGTGATCTCAGAACAAAATGATATGATTCAATGCATTCAATTAGAAACCACATTGGCTTCTTTGAATGGTTTTAAAACCATACCAAATCCAAACAAACTAAAGTGTTCAAACCAAAAGTCCTTATTTCTTGGCAAAATGGAATAAGAGTAATCGAAGAAATCAAGGACCCAACCAAAATTGTTGCCTCACCAATAGAATCTTTCTTACAAAAGATTCAAGAGAAGTACTCCCAAGAATGAGCAAGTTGAGTCTCTTGTACAAGGCCCAACTTACTCTCAAACAAATCAAAGTCTCAAAACAATAGGTGATCAACTGGTCAGACCAGAGGATAAAGATACAATCAAGTCTAATTCTTCTAGTACAGCACCTACTTCCAAACCTTTTGAAATGTCAAAAAATCACAAAGAGAACCTAAAAGACAAGGATCTCTTAGGAGAATTCATCAAAAAGACTTGAAACATTTGAATTGAACAAAAGACTTGAAACACTTGAATTGATTCATTCTATTTTAAACACACCTGAATATCAAGTGAGAAGAAAATCAATAGCAACCCTTAAATAGGAAAGTGATGTCTCAAGTGAAACTAGTGCATCAGCAACCCTTGAACAAGAAAGTGATGGATCAACTCAAGATGATCAAGTATTACCAAATTATGTTGAACCTGAACCGATATACAACTTGAAACAAATCCTACAAATTAACCCAATAAAAAATTGGACCAGATCATCCTTACAATCATTTAGACCAGATCCTCAAAGACCATTTTAGCCTAGACCAACCATGCCTGACACGGGACTTGAAGAAAAGCCCATGTACTAAAACCAATATTCAGCTCAAGCCATTTACGAGTGGAACATAGATGGACCATCTGAATACAATATTCTTGGCCTCCTTCAAAGAATGACCATGGTTGCTACGACCTATAGAATCAAAGATAAGGCTTCGGATTATGCAGTAGCATCTGCTTTGGTTTCTGGCTTTACTAGCCAACTCAAAGCTTGGTGGGATTTCCTTCTCACTGACAAAGAAAATCACCAAATCATGACCACTATCAAAAGAAATGAAATCAGCAGACCTATCCAGATGAAAATGAGATCCAAGATGCTATTTCCACCCTCATCTTTATAATCACCAAACGCTTCATTGGACACCCTTCAAAATTTAGAACCTTTGAAATCCTCACAAATCTTAAATGCAAAAAACTTCAAGACTTCAAATGGTACAAAAATGTATTCTTGACAAGAGTCCTAATTAGAGATGATTGTAACCAACCATTCTAGAAAGAAAAATTTTTAGTTGGTTTACCCTCAGTTTTCTCTAAAAAAGTAAGAACAAAACTTAAAGACCAAAACAATGGTAGGATTCCTTATGAAAACTTAACATACGGAGACCTAATGAACACTATTAATGAAGAAGGTTTAAACCTTTGCAATGAATTAAGACTTAAACATCAACTCAAGAGAGAACAAATAATTAGCAAAAAGGAATTAGAAAGATTTTGTCAATAATTTGGCCTCCCTCCTATCAAAACCCAATCCATACCACATAAGAAACATAAAACTAAAGTTTGCAAACAATGTCAAAGAAAAACATCAAAACCACCTTGGAAACCTCAGAAGACTTATAAATCAAAACCTAGGTATCCAAAATATATTTATAAGCCTCAAACTTCCAAAACTAAACAAAAATCTTCTAAAAAAGAATAACCTTCAAAACCACCAATCTGCTATAAATGCGGTGAACCCGAACATTTTAGCACAGATTGTAAAATGAAATTTAAAATAAACAATATTGAACTAGATGAGTCAAACCTTTTAGATTCAATCAAACAAAATTTAACAACTCTTTTGTTAAACTCAGATGCCAGTTCTTTTGAATCCGAGATTCAAACCTCAGATTCTTCAGAAGGAGAAATTTGTGTTATAACAAAGGAACAGGATCTTCTAAAAGATCCTGAATTACAAAAACAATACTTAAACAATTTAAAAGACTCTTTAACTAAAGAAAATGAAGAAAAAGAACCTCAAACTTATAACTTAGGATTTGAACCTAAGCAAAACAAAAAAATCACAATCCAAGATCTTCAAAAAGAAATCAATGATCTCAAAAAAGAAATAAAAATCCAAATAGGTGATGTCAAGGGAAAAGAAATTATCAAAGAACCAGAGGACCTTGAAATCCCTACCTTCATTGAAGCCTTATCTCAACTCATAATTCCAAAATGGAATGTTGAAATCATCCTTCTGATAGATAATTTTAGGCTAAAAACCATAGCCTTAATCGACTTAGGAGTAGACTCAAATTGCATCCAAAAGGAATTAATTCTAACAAAATTCTTTGAAAAAGAAAAACTAACCACTGCAAGTGAATCGAACTCCAAATCAAGTACAAACTCACAAATGCTTTTATCTGTAACAATAATGTTTGTATGAAAATCCTCTTCATACTTGTTAAAGACCTAAACCAATTCATGATCTTAGGAACACCCTTCCTTAACATGATCAAACCATTCTATATTAATGAAGGAGTTAGAGCCAAATTCCTAGGATAGGACCTGTTCTTCCAATTCTTTCATCCACCTTTCTACAAAACTCTCCAGCTCCTTAAGTATAGTTCTATGAACTTAATCCAAAGAAAATAAAAATAATTAAAATATTTGAAAAAAAAAGTTGATTTCGAAAGAATTGAAACTCAACTTCAATCAAACCAAATCAAAACCAAAATTCAAATGATCAAAACAAAATTGGTAAACCAAAATTGTTTGGACCTACCCAATGCCTTTTGGGCTAGAAAAAACATATAGTGGACCTTCCCTATGAGACTAGTTTCAATGAAAAACAAATACCTACTAAGGCAAGGCCCATTCAAATGGACACCCAAGTTTTAAAACACTGCAAAGAAGAAATCCAATCTCTCTTGAACAAAAATTTGATTAGACCAAGTCAATCTCCCTAGTGTTGTGCTTCCTTTTATATCCAAAAAAGAGTAGAAATAGAATGAGGAGTTCCTAGGCTAGTCATCAATTATAATCCCTTAAACACAGCTTTGCAGTGGATAAGGCATCCAATTCCAAACAAAAAAGATCTGTTAACAAAAGCCAAAGTTTTCTCAAAATTTGACCTCAAGTCTAGATTCTGGCAAATCCAGATATTTGAGAAAGATAGATACAAAATTGCCTTCATTATCCCTTTTGGGCAATATGAATGGAATGTTATACCCTTTGGCCTAAAAAATGCACCCTTAGAGTTCCAAAGGATCATCAATGAGATATTTATACCCAACACTAAGTTCATAATTACATACATTGATGATATCTTAGTTTTCTCAGAAACTATAGACCAACACTTCAAACACTTAGAAACTTTCTCTTACGAGATAACAAGAAATGGTATAGTTCTTTCTGAATAAAAAATGGATCTCTTCAAAACTCAAATAAGATTCTTAGGTTATGAAATAAATCAAAGAACCACCAAACCAATTCAAAAATCTTTAGAATTTGCTTCAAAATTTTCTGACCAAATCTTAGACAAAAAATAACTCCAAAGGTTTTTAGGTAGTCTCAACCATGTTTCAGATTATTATAAGGATCTCAAAATTATCACAAAACTTTTGTATGAAAGACTCAAAAAGAAACCTCCTCCTTGGAGAGATAAATAAACCAGAGCTGTAAAAACAATCAGAGTCCAAATCAAAGAATTACCTTGCATTAACCTCTCTGATCCAGACTTACCCAAAATAGTTGAAATTGATGCCTCAGACATTGGTTATGAAAGGATCTTAAAACATGAAAAGGATAACAAAGAAGAACTCATTCAATACCATTCTGGCATTTGGAATGTAACTCAAAAGAAGTATTCAACAATCAAAAAAGAAGTTTTATCGATTGTTTTATGTGTTCTCAAGTTTCAAAATAATCTTTTAAATCAAAAATTTTTACTTCGAACTGATTGTCAGTTTGCAAAATTCATTTAAAAAAAGGATGTTAAAAACCTTGCTTTAATACAAGTTTTCACTAGTTGGCAAACTATTCTCTCAACGTTCAGTTTTCAATTTTTAAAATCAAAAGAGGATAAGAGAAGTTCCTTCCTAATTTTCCTTTTTCTTACAGGGGAACCATTTTGATGGCCCCTAAGAAACAACGCCCTTCTTCCTCTCAAATCCCTACTCCCAAAGGACCAAAAATCCAAACTTGGTATGAAATTGTTTCATAGGAAGAAGTCCAAAAGAAGCAAACTGATCCCCCAACATCTACCAACAAATATGCCCTTTTGGGCCAAATGGACACTGATCCAACAACAGAAGCCCAACACAAAATGCAATTGGTGACCAAGACTGTAGTTGGGCTCCCTAACTCGACTCCATTTCAAATTCAAATTCCAAAAAAGGATGCAACTCAATATTTTGACAAAAAAGCCCTTCAATCCATTGTTGTCATAAAAGATGAATTCTCCTCTATTGAACCAAAATCCGTAGCGCAATCCATCTTTCCTGAAGGATGGCATTTCCAGCCCAAAGACCTCTACAAAGATCATGACTGGTATGAAACCATTTTTTCAGACACAAAATCAGTTATTATTAAACACTATTTCAACCAGTCCAACAAACAAATTTACACCCACTCTACAGTCCAAATCTTCAAAATCCTTACCCTTTCTGACTGGGAAGATTGTCCTTCAAACTACAAAAAATTAAACAAAGACTGTTCTCCCCAATATTTCAATTTTTGGGATTACATGATAGCTTGATACAATGCCTTTCTCTACCAAAATCCCCAACATAGACATTCATGGCTCTTTTATTTAAAAACCAATACCACCTTCCAATTCCCTTATTGGTTTAGCACATGGTGGAACTATTTTGGCCCTACTCCAAAAATCCTACCAAGCTATGTCCATGAAGGATTCACTTTATTCTATGAAAGGCCATCTTACCTCTAAGAAACCAAAAGTTTCCAATCCTGTTGGAATTCTTTTCCCAATTCGTCCTCTCTTGGATCCTCTTCTGAGAATATACTTTTGTCCAAAATCCTCCACTACCTCCTTCCCTTGGAAGAAAGTTTAAGACAAAATGGTGGGCCGAGTTCAATGCAGAAAGAGCATCCAAACTAAAAGTTATTGAATGGCTCTCAAGATACTCCCTGCAAGCACCTCCTGTGATTGATCCACTTACCGCAAAGTTCCTACAATACAAATCCAAAACCTCTGCAAAACTTATTGTAGCCAAATCCAGAATAGAATACAAAAGGCTTTTACTGGAATCCCTTTCAAAACTTGAAGAAGAGGAGGAAGAAGAAAAAGACTACGCTAGCTTTTCCTCAAATCCTTTAATCAATTTTGATGATGACCCATTTCTAGAACTATAGCTTTTATTTCCATCAAGACAAAAGATCTACCAACAACTGATCCACTGTACAAGCATTAGATCCTCTTCAAGTCATAAAAACAAGCTCACTGATGAGTCAAGCATAAAGATGCACCCTACATCAAATCAACAATAGGTAAAGCAAAAGTTTAGTTGTCACTTCAAATCAAATCATCCAAAAGAAAGATTCTCCTTCACAGGCAAGTCAAGCATAGAGATGCCCTCTACATCAAATTAACAATAGGCAAAGTAAAAATGTTCTGCTCAAAATAAAATCAAGTCATTCAAGCTACATGAAGCTTCCTCCATAAGCTACCCAATTAGCTCTCATGGCGACCATAAATAGCACCATTCCCAGACCAATCTTCAACAAGTTGAATATCATGGCAAGACACAATCACCACCGCAGACACCATCATCACCGACGACACCTCCGACGATACCACGGAAGTCACCCCCAACATGTCATTCTTACAATCCAGATTGAAATCAAAGTGCTGCCTCCCTCTCCTACTCGGCCTCTCTCTCTAGAAGCCACAAATCTAGAAGCAACCAACCAAGCAAATGCCACAGACCAAACATATGAAGCAGATGTTCCTGAAGTTCCAAATATCCAAAATGCAAGTGTCTAGATAGCTGCTCGCAGTCCATCACCAATAGTAGCCCTTCCACCTGGCTATGTTGCAATTCCAACAATCTCATTAGGATTCACTGAAGCCCATAGAAGAAGACCAGTGAATCTAGAAGAAGTGTACAGAAGATGGCCCATTGGTGCAAGACAATCCACTCCTCCAAGAAGAGCTCCAACCACCAGTCCATCCACCTCCAATACTTACAACACAAGTCAGAAATTTAGAAGAGGATTGGAGAACTACAACCAAACAAATTCCTCATCCTCATCATCTTCCTCATCTAGCTCACCAACAAGTTCAAGTGATCTGGAGCATTCCACATCACCAAGTTTGCCAAATGGATTTCCCTCCCCATTTACAGACATCTAACAACCCACATGGGTTGTCCACTCTTGGTTTCACCAAAACTGTTGGAGCCCATGGTTTTCTCCCATGGTTTTCCAACATCAAGATATCCAAGGACAAAAGGATAATATCTCAAATTCATCAAAAGGACTAAAGGACAATCACTTCAAAAAGCAAGAAGATTCTCTTTTCAAAAGAAGCAAAACCAGAACTACTTTTGGTGCATGCCAAAGCAACTCATAGTTTTTCATCCTTGGTATTTCCAAAATAATTGGCACCTATGGTTTTCCACCCATGATTTTTCCGACAACTAGAATCAAAAGGATGGAGACATCAAATCGAGTCTCCTCGGATTCAAGAGAAGCTGAAGTCCGCCGAGGCCTATAAATAGACAAGCAAGGCAAAGGAAGAAGGCAGGTCCTGGAAGCCCCAAAGGTCCCTTAGAGGTCTTAAAAGCTTTAGCTAGACCCATCCTTCTCATCCTCTCCTCAAATTTTATTTTCTTTTGTATCAAAAACTCAAGTTCGAGTCTTTGTACTCATGTCCTCAAGTCTTTCAAATATGCTATAATAAGTCCGTTGTGCTCAGCATCAAGTTTCAAATTTCAATAAAGCTCAAGTTTCTTCAAGTATATTCTCTTTCTCTCTTAATGTTTTTCCGCTGCTTTTAAATTTTATATTTTCATGCATGCATGCAATTAACACCAAAAACTTTGCATAATATTAGAATCCTTCCTTTAGCATAAGAGTAGCACCCGATCCTACCCCCGTTGCTGGCATCAAAGCCAAGAAGGTTTTGGGAGAGCGAGGTAGGATGGCCTCTGCGTAGGAATATCTCATCTTCTATTTCATGTTTACTGCTACAATATTGAGTTTTTGGGTTAAAGTACTGAGTAACCTATCCAACCTTCTATAGTAGGAGGATGGACTATTGTTTATACTAGCACTCGTTGGTATCTGTTCATGCTGCAAGGTTCTAGTAATCTTATTTCCTAGAAGTAGTAAGTCCCACAGACCCGCTTTGAGGCTAGGAGAGTCATTTCCAGGGCAAGAGCAGTTAGTCATATTTGGAAAAAATATCACTTTTATTATGCAGCATTGCAAGTCACTTCTTTAAGCGACATTGTAGGTTACCTATGGTACAGTACTTTTTTTGATGGCTACTTGTGGCATTAAGACTCAATAGACTATAATTAGACTTGAAATTGAGATGAGTTTCTTATCTAGAAACTCTTTTATTTCCTCTTCCTCTTCCTATGGTAAGGTACATCTGTAGGATTTATTTGCTATTATCTCTCCTTTTCACCTATTAAAAATCTTTTAGTATGGATAGTGATAATGATTATGATAGTAATGAACTTAGTAGTTATGAGTATGATAGTGAGCATGATAATAGTAATGAGTATGATAATGATTATGAGTATGATGATAGTAATGAGTTTGATGAGGACATCCAAGAATTTGAGAACCAAAATAGTGATCAAGAAGATCAACCCAACCAAGAGTCCTACCAAGAACCCAAATTCGAACTATCCAATCAAAACCCTGATTAAGACTTTGATCAAGAGTCCGAATTAGGCCAGGAATATGATCAAAACCATGAAGACATTGGTAGTGACCAAGAATCTAAGTATGATGATGACTTAGATGATCAAGACATTGACCAAGAAATTGATCATGAGTCCGATCAAGAGATTGATCAGGATTTTGAAACTAAAATTTCCCTCAAAACAAAATGGTTAATTCCGACTCTAAAATCAAAATTTTCCAAAACTTTTCATAAGAAAAAGGTTAAATCCCCAAACCTTAAACCAAAAAATTCTCAAATAAATTCAAACATGACCCAAGCTGATTTTGTCTTAGATAAGGATCTCCTTAGAAGAGACTTTAACTCAGATAGAAACAAAACCAAAAGAGATAACTTTTTCAAATAATTTTACAAAAATCAAAGAAGTGATCTCAGAACAAAATGGTATGTTTTTATGCATTCAATTAGAAACCATATTGGCTTCTTTGAGTGGTTTAAAATCCATACCAAACCCAAACACACTAAAAAGTTCAAACCAAAAGTTCTTATTTCTTGGCAAAATGGAGTAAGAGTAATCGAAGAAATCAAGGACCCAACCAAAATTGTTGCCTCACCAATAGGATCTTCCTTACAAATGAAACTTGTACAAAACACAAATAATCCAAAAATGAGCAAGTTGATTCTCTGGTACAGAGCCCAACTCACTCCCAAACAAACCCAAACAAAATCACCAGCCAAGATTCTTTAACAGAACAAAATAATTGGACAAATCAAAGTCTCAAAACCATAGGTGATCATCTGGTAAGACTAGAAGAAAAGATACAATCATATCTGGCCCTAGTACAGTACCTACTTTCAAACCTTTTGAAATATCAAAAACCCACAAAGAGAACCTAAAAGACAAAGATCTCTTAAGAGAAATCATCAAAAGACTTGAAACATTTGAATTGAACAAAAGACTTGAAACACTTGAATTGATTCATTCTATTTTAGACACACTTGATTATCAAGAGAAATTAAAATCAATAGCAACCCTTGAACAAGAAAGTGATGTCTCAAGTGAAACTAGTGGATCAACTCAAGATGATCAAGTATTACCAAATTACATTGAACCTAATCCAGAATACAACTTGGAACAAATCTTGCAAATCAACCCAATCAAAAATTGGACTAAATCATCATCAAGACCATTTGGACCAGATCCTCAAAAACCATTTTGGCCTAGACCAACCATGCCTGACATGGGCCTTGAAGAAAAGCCCATGTACTAATATCAATATTCAGCTCAGGCCGTCTATGAGTGGAACATAGATGGACTATCTGAATATAATATTCTTGGCCATCTTTAAAGAATGACCATAGTTGCTATGGCGTACAAAACCAAAGGTAGAGTTCTGATCATGCAGTAGCTTCTGCTTTGATCTCTAGCTTTACTGGCCAACTCAAAGGTTAGTGGGATTTTTTTCTCACTAATGAAGAAAATCACCAAATCATGACCTCTATCAAAAGAAATGAGAATGGCCGACCTATCTTGGATGAAGATGGAAATGAGATCCAAGATGCTGTTTCCACCCTCATCTTTGCAATCACCAAACATTTCATTGAAAATCCTTCAAAATTCAGAGATAGAACCTTTGAAATCCTCACAAATCTCAAACAAAAAAAACTTCAAGACTTCAAATAGTACCAAGATATATTTTTAACAAGAGTTTTAACTAGAGATGATTGTAATCAACCATTCTAGAAAGAAAAATTCATCGTCGATTGGCCTTCAATCTTCTTTGAAAAAGTAAGAACAAAACATAGAAATCAAAACAATGATAGAATTCCATATGAAGACTTAATTTACAGAGACCTAATGAGCACGATTAATGAAGAAGGTTTAAACCTTTGCAATGAATTTAGACTTAAACATCAACTCAAGAAAGAACAAATAATCAGCAAAAAGGAATTAGGAAGATTTTGCTAATAGTTTGGCCTCCCTCCTATCAAAATCCAATCCAAACCACATAAAAAACATAAAACTAAAGTTTGCAAGCAATGTCGAAGAAAACATCAAAACCACCTTGGAAACCTCAGAAG
Source organism: Cocos nucifera (assembly GCA_006176705.1). Lineage (NCBI taxonomy): Eukaryota > Viridiplantae > Streptophyta > Magnoliopsida > Arecales > Arecaceae > Cocos > Cocos nucifera. The sequence goes on along the minus strand of QRFJ01002328.1, from coordinate 127,371 downwards.
ACTTATAAATCAAAACCTAAGTAAACAAAATCTACTTATAAGCCTCAAACTTCCAAAACTAAACAAAAATCTTCTAAAAAAGAAAAACCTTCAAAACCACCAATCTGCTATAGATGCGATAAACTCGAACATTTTAGCACAGATTGTAAAATAAAATTTAAAATCAACAATATTGAACTAGATGAGTCAAATCTTCTAGATTCAATCAAACAAAACTTAACAACTCTTTTGTTAAACTCAGATGCCAGTTCCTCTGAGTTTGAGGTTCAATCCTGAGATTCTTCAGATGGAGAAGTCTGTGTCATAACAAAAAATTAGGATCTCCTATTAGATTTCATTGACAAACTAAAAGATCCAAAGAATTACAAAAACATACTTAAATAAATTAAAAGATTCATTAACCAAAGAAGATGAAGAAAAAGAACCCCAAACTTATAACTTAGGCAACATCTTAAAAAGATTTGAACCTAAGCAAAATAAAGAAATCACAATTCAAAAATGGAATGTTGAAATTATCCTTCTGATAGATGATTTTAGGCTAAAAACCATAACCTTAATTAACTCAGGAGCAAACTCAAATTGTATCCAAGAAGGATTAATTCCAACAAAATTCTTTGAAAAAACAAAAGAAAAACTGGCCACTACAAGTAGATCAGAACTCAAAATCAAATACAAACTCACAAATACCTTGGTCTGTATGAAAACTCCCTTCATACTTAAAGACCTAAACCAATTCGTGATCTTAGGAATACCCTTCCTCAACATGATCAAACCATTCTATGTCGATGAAGAAGGGGTTAGAGCCAAATTCCTAGGACAAGATCTGTTCTTCCAATTCTTTCATCCACCTTTTTACAAAGCTCTTCATCTCCTTTAGGATAGTTTTGTGAAGTTAATCCAAAGAAAACAAAAACAAGTTGAATATTTGAAAGAAGAAGTTGATTTCAAAAGAATTGAAACTCAACTTCAATCAAACCAAAACAAAACCAAAATTCAAATGATCAAAACAAAATTGGTAAACCAAAATTATTTGGACCTACCCAATGCCTTTTGGGTTAGAAAAAAACACATAGTGCACCTTCCCTATGAGCCCAATTTCAATGACAAATAAATACCTACAAAGGCAAGGCCCATTCAAATGAACACCCCAGTTTTAGAACACTGCAAAAAAGAAATCCAATCTCTCTTGAACAAAAAATTGATTAGACCAAGTCAATCTTCCTGGTCTTATGCTGCCTTTTATGTCCAAACAAGTGCAGAAATAGAACGAGGAGTTCTTAGGCTAGTCATCAATTACAAACCCTTAAACACCGCTCTGCAGTGGATAAGGTACCTAATTCCAAACAAAAAATATCTCTTAACAAGGATCATAAAAGCTAAAGTTTTCTCAAAATCCGACCTCAAATTTGGGTTCTAGCAAATCTAGATATCCAAGAAACATAGATACAAGACTACCTTCATTATCCATAAGACTGCCTTAATTATCCCTTTTGGGCAATATGAATGGAATATTATACCCTTCAGCCTAAAAAATGCACCCTCAGAGTTTCAAAGGATCATTAATGAGATATTTACACCCTACACTTATTAGATATATGTGCCCTAAAAGCCAGAATTGGCTGACACTTGTAATACACTTTTAGGGGCAAAATTATAATTTTGACTAATATCAATAAAATGGGTTATTTTCTATCACATATGTGTATTTAGTGTCTGTGATACATCCTTTGAGTTAATGGTAATGATAATTCATATTTTTAAGAGTTGAAAATTTAAGACATGAATAATCATTGTTAACTCATAAAATGCTCCCGACCATAGGATCATCACGAGGATGGTGATTGATCCGGAAGGTTGGTGTACAATCACTTCTCTTTAGTAGATGAGTCTTGAGTCTACGGTGTGGAGACACTAGAGCGAGAGTATAGGTACTCGTTAGAGAATGAGGGCACTGAGCATGACCACCTCGAGTAGTCATTAGGGAGTCTACCTTCTCGTCAATGACTGACTCGATGCTGCAGTAGTGTGTCTAGTTCTTTGACCTGAGGTGCATCGACAGTTCACCTTGAGGGTGTTATAGTTTGACTACACCATTATTCGGTCTCCTAGCCATATGGAACCCTGAGGTGTATGTTGGCTATAGCATGTTCATTGTAGGAACTGGATGGCATCAAGATGGAATCTATCTACCTCGGTGGTAGAGGAGCAGCCCTATGATAATCATGAGAATCAAGTCCAAGAAGTCCATGGCCATGGCAGAGTGAAATAATAGAAAGAGTTTCTATTTAAATTTTTACATCGAACTCGAATCGAATGATTACATCATATGACAGAGACTAGGGTTTGACGAGTTTACCTTAACCCTAATCTGATCGGGGCTCAAGATAGAAGAACTAAATCACACAGGTAGCTGCACCAAGAGGTTCGCATTCAGCTCTGATGGGTTGCCACCATATACTGCTAGGTGTCACTGGTGGATTTTGGGAGCAATTAGAATGATTTAGATGATCGATCATTCTAGCTGTTCGAATCAGAAGAGTTTTGATCCATCGAAAGGAGTTTCGATGATGTCGATGATAGAGATCATGACATATCCCATTACCATATAGAACTGAACCTAACTGGGTCACACAAACAAGGGTTTGAATCTGGTGATCATCAATTGAACTGATCTAGTTCAATTGATCTGAATGAGATTCAATTAGGTTCAAGGAAATCGTGCTAGCACTCGATTGAACCTAACGTTCTTCTTTTACTATCATAAATAAGTTGTCCTATTTGAGCCAAAGGAGTTTGTGCTCAATCAAAGGCCTTCATATGGTCTGACTGGAGGTAGTCCAAGTCAAAAAGGGTTGTCTTATTTTGTAAGACATTACCTGCCATTTTTGGTCACCTACCATTTCTTGTTCTTTGACTTTGGTCAAAAGTCTATCTTTGACTGGTCAAACATTGACCATTGACACTTTGACTTTTGACCACATGTCATGCACCTATTGGAGAGCTGGTGGGGGCCTTGTCCCCCTGCCAGAACCTGGCAAGGAGGAGGGTGCACGCCACCCTAGGCGTGCGCCCAAGTTGGAGGCGCCTTGGAGTCCTTGTTGGACAAGGACTCCACCTCCCTTTTGGATTCCAATTAGAGTTCTTCTAAGAATCCAGTTTGACTGGTCTTAGGCACCCTCTAAGGAGGAATCCAGGGGACTCTATTCCCACCAATCAGATTTAGATCTGATTTCACAAAGGGTTGTGATTGGTTGGGAAGAAGAGGAGTTGGATCACAGTTAGTCTATAAATAAGATCCTATACCCAACTCAAAGAGTAATCAGAATTCCCCATGCCCAAGGCTTTTTCTCCTCTCCTCCTCCATGCCAAAGCTTCTTCTCCCTCTCCTTTCCATGTCCAAAATAGTTTTGGAGCTTGGTTGGTGCGATCCAGATCAAAGAAAGGAGATCAAAAGCAAGAAGGCTGCACTGCTGCAAAGGACGACTGCTGATCTTCAAAAGGAGTTTTGAAGATCCTCCAGATCAGATCCAGATCTGATTTTTGGAGACGTGATAGAGAAGAAGAGGATCTCTAGATTTAGCCCGAGTGGATACCGGTAGAGGCCAGAAGCTTGCGTGGCTAGATCCAGAACCTTCCGCTGCAAACAGGATCATCAACAGGATAATAGGATTACCCAAATCAGGTAAATTAAATTTGATTTAATTTATCCTTATTTTATTTTATTTATTAAAATAATAAGAATTAGATCTAAAACATTTTAGATCTAATATAGATCAAAGATAAAAATTTTTTTTGAAATATATCTC
>QRFJ01002328.1:31451-122914 GCA_006176705.1 Cocos nucifera | reverse complement strand
ACCTTATGGAGGATGAGCTCATCATAATGCCAACCTCAACTAGAGATTGAGCTCATCATAAAGCCTACCTGATGGAGGTTGAGCCATTACTACTTTAAGCCACATCACCAAAGGCATGATATCTAGTTCAGATGATTACTGATATATGCTATTCCACATCGGTCTTTCATTGACCTCACCAGCAACAACAATTTGACTCAATAGCTAATCTGAGATCGAGTTTACTTTATTCTCACCACCAACAACACCATAAGACGATATCAGCTAAAAGCTGACCTACCAATGTGGTATTTAACTCAACATCAAGAAGAATCCAAAATTCTCCAATCTTGATACAACTATCATCCAGCTAGGCTAATTATCATTTTTCAGCTACTCTACAGTCGAACCCCATATAAGCTAATGGCCCACAGCTGCTATCAGTTGGTCATTCTGTTATAACAAACTAACGGCCTAACAATTTTTTTTTAAGATCTAAGCAAATTCTCTATAAATAGAGGGGCAAGGTATTCTTTCGGAAGGTAAGTCTAAGCACAAGATTTATAGAGTCAACACTCTATTGAAATCTGCTCTCGACTTTACCACTAAAGAAAGATCAAACTTCCTTTTACTCAAATCCTCTTCTCTTGCTTTCTAGCCTTCCATTTTCACTATCTGTTCTCAAGGTCTCAGCTAACATAGGCATTAGAGGATCTTAAACTGGAGGGTATCCCACCGGTTCTTGGGACTTTCCTGTAGGTTGGTCCGCAACCCATGTCGACCAACCCAATCCAGCTCTCCAGCACGTATCTCCTTCGACGATCTAAAGCCTTGCATCAACATATTGCCGCTTGAGGAAGGGCTTTTGCTCAAAAGATTTTTGTGGAAATAGTGAACAGGAAACCTTACATAAAAATTTTGTGAAAAAATGATGAATTAGAGAGCACAAAATAACTCTATACCTTTTCCATCTTCCCCTGAAGATATACTAGAAGTAGTTCTACCTCCACTTCAATGTATCATAGAATAGATTGGGGGTAGATAAAAGTTCTTCCCCGAAAAGGCAGTGCACTGACAATGAGCCTTCAATAAAATTTTCTTCAATATCTTAATTCTTATCCACAAGAGATCAGTTCCCTCTATGTAGTCTCATCAGATCATATTACTTTACCACATCATACCCGGAGCCTTAAGCTGTTAATTCTTGACTTTAATAGGGATGGCCCCCATGTACTGTGAGGTGACAATATTTACCAATTCAAAATGCCACCTAGAAGATTAAAACCAAACTCAGTGCTCAAGAACATGATGAGGGGTAAAAATATCCTTTCTAGACTCAATGCTCGAAAACAAGATGATGAAGGATTTCTTAGAAACTTTAATCTTCTAATGCATGCTGAAATTTAAAAATTCAGATCTAGCAGCGAAAAAATTTTAGGTTTGATCATGCACATAATAAATCTAATCTATTATGTTCTAGGATCTATCACATGCAAGACTAAGATGTTGAAAATAAAATCGTATTTAAGATTAGAATTAATATCTTTATGTAGGTAGTAGAACATCATAATTTGATTGCCATGGTAATCTGAAAAGATTCCTGTGCACATGCGTCCGGCCTCTATGGGTATCCATACAAAGCCCTCAATCTGAATAGAGGTATGCATCTTCATCAGGATGCTAACTGCCTTGCAGAAGATACCTCTTGATGATGGATTTGAATCCTTCCTAGATCTCTCAAACTCTTTGGAGAAGGAAAGGAATAGGAGGAAGAAAAGATGGAGGAAGAAGAACCCTTCTTCTTCCTCTTCTTTCAAAATCAAAGCCCAAAAGAGAGGAATGCTTCTCTTATTTTTCTTATGCCAAGAAGGAGATGTTCCATGCCCCTTTTGCTCTGAATTTTATGGTTAAACTCTACCCTTTTCCATGACAAAAGCCCATTTATAAGTGGTGTTCCAAATAAATCTTTGACTAGGTCAAAGACCTTGTTAGAATAGAAAACCAAGGGGGCATCCAACACTTGGATGCCTCCCTATTTCTTTGGCATGAGATAGTATGGGGCATGGCCCCTTTTAATGTGAGATATCTCATGGAAGAGAGAGGGGGCAGCATAAAGGGGTTATGTGGCGCATGAAACAAGAATGGGTCCTAGTCAAACTAGGACTTCTTGATTTGTTCAAATTCTAACTAATTCTTGGACCAATGCTAATCAATTTAGGAATTAGTTTTAACCAAATAATTAATTAGGTCCTACACTAATCAAGAATCCAATTAGGCTCTAATCAAATTAGAAAATTAGTTAGATTAAAAACCTCATCAAACTAGAGATTGATTTCTTGGATAATTGGGTTATCACATGACCCAATAGGGTTTGATCCAATCAAACCTATTATCCAATTAGGGTTTAAACTATCAAATTAAATTGAATCTAATTCAATTAGATTTGATTTGAATTCCTTGGCTCAATTAAATTGAGCCCTATTGCAACCCAATTGCAATATAATCCTCCTACAACTTACTAACTTTTAGTAAGTTTGTTAATTGCAACAATTGCATTGATTTAATCATCAATCTCATTGATAGTTGAATCCATACATGATTCATAATCGTGAATCAACCATCTAAATAGTCAAGAACCTCTTTTGCATGTGATCCTATAGGTTCGATTCTAATTGATCGTGAGATACATTTTGATCTCTATCAATAATGTCATTGAAACTTTTTTCAATGGATTGAAACTCTTTTCAATTCAACCAATCAAGAATTGTTGATCACCAAAATAATTTTTATTGGTCCCATAATCAATCAGTAACACCTAGTAGTATATAGTGGCAATCTAGTAGAACTAAAAATGAACCTCTAGATGTAATTACAGTATAGTCTGATTCTTCTATCGTAAGTTCCAACTACATAGGTCAAGGATGATTCGTCATACCTATTCGTCCATCATATGCCAGATTCAATTGATTCGAGTCTATATGAAATCTTATGTAAACTCTTTCTATCATTCACCTACCATGGTCATGGTCTTTAGGACTAATTCTTATGAACTGCATAGGACCACTTCCTATCTACTAGGATTGATAGATCCCATCTTGATGCATACCCTATTCCTATAATGGACCTATTGCAGGCAACAGACACCGCAAGGTTTTGAATGGTTAGGTAATCAAGTGATTGTAAAGTCAAACTACGACAATTCTACTATTAACAGTCGAGGCACCATAGGTCAAAGAACTATCTACACAACTGCAACATCGAGTAAGTTACTGACGAGTGGGTAGCCATCCAAGTAACTTCTTATGCTGGTCACACTCGGTACCCTTAATCTTTATTAAGCACCTACACTCTCTCTCTAGGGTCCCCACACTATAAAAATAAGACTCATCTATCCATGAAGTAAAGTGATCCATGCATCGATCTATTTGGATCAGTCACCATCTCCATGATGATCCATCGATCGAAAGCATTTAAAAATTAACTACTAATGACACGTACTTTAAATTCTCAACTCTTGAGAGTAAGTATCATTATCTGTTAATTCATTAGATGATTCATGGACACATTTAAAACACAACATAAATAAAAAAATTTAAAATTTTATTAATTTAAAATTTTTAATTACAAAATAATGCCCTTAGAATGTGTATATGTATCAGCAAATCTAGCTTCTAGGGCATGCATCTAACAAACTCTCACTTGACCTAAAGCTAATTGGCTATAAGCAAATTCTAGGGCATGCCCTTAGAATGTGTACATGCCCTTAGGTTCGGTTTTGTATAGTAATAGGACATATCATGATCTACATCATCAATATCATCGAAACATCTTTCGATAGATCAGAACTCTTCTGATTCATCCAATTAGAATCGTCGATCATCAAGATAATTCTAATTGATCCTAAAATCCACCAATGACACCTAGTAGTATATGATGGCAATCCATCAGAATCGAATACGAACCTCTCAGTGCAGCTACCTATGTAATTGGATTCTTTTATCATGATATTCGATAGGATTAGGGTTAAGGTGAACTCGTCAAACCCAAAACCCACCATATGATTGAATCATTCGATTCTAGTTCGATGTGAAATCCTAATAAAAAACTCTTTCCTATTATTTCACACTACTATGGCATGGGCTTAAGAACTCGATCTCATGATCATCATAGGACTACTCATCTACAGAGGTAGACAGATCTCCTATTGGTGCGATCCAATTCTTACAATGAACATGCTATAGCCAACATACACCTCAGAGTTTCGAATGGCTAGGAGATCGAGTTATGGTGTAGTTAAATTATAATACACTCAAGATGAATTGCTAATGCACCTCAGATCAAAGAACTAGACACACAACTATAGCTTCGAGCTAGTCATCGATAAGAAGGTAGACTTTCTTATGACTGCTTGAGGTGGTCACGCTCAGTGGCCTTGTTCTCAATGAGTACCTTTACTCTTGCTTTAGTATCTCCATACTATGGACTTAAGACTCATATATCCTAAGAAAGTGATCGTACATCGATCTTCCAGATCGATCACCATTCTTGTGATGATCCTACGATCGAGAGTAGTTTATGAGTTAATTATGATAACACATGCCTTAAATTTTGAACTCTTAAAAATTTGTGTCATCATACCTATTAACTCAAAAGATGTGTCATAGATAGTATGTATACACAATATGATAGAAAATAATCTTTTTATTAATTTTAATCAAAATTATAAAAATATTTCTAGAAAGTGTATTACAAGTGTCAGCCAATCTGGCTTCTAGGACAGACATCTAACAAACTTTCATTTGACATAAAGCCAATTGACTATAAATCTAAGTCCCATCTTCTCAAGATGGACTTCGATCTTTGGCTGGCCTAAAGACTTTATCAGTGGATCAACCGTATTCTCTGTGGAGTCAACTCTCTTAATCTCGATGTATCCCTTCACGAGGTAATTATGGATGAGATGGAATCGTCGCTTGATATGCTTCGACTTCTGATGAGACATCGGCTTCTTAGATAGGGCTATGGTGCCATTATTATCACAGTACAAAGGGACGACATCCGATGGCATCACTCCAAGTTCTACAATGAACTTCTTATATTAGAATGCTTCTTTTGCAGCTTTTGATGCAGCGATATATTCTACTTTTATGGTGGAGTCTGCTATCATCATCTACTTGGAACTCTTCTAGCTTACAGTACCACCATTGCACACAAACAGTCTACCAGATATCAATTTTCGATCATCTATATCAGATATAATATCTGAGTCTATATACCCTTGGACCTAAAGTTCTCCATTTTCAAAGATAAAAAATATATCCTTAGTCCTTCTCAAATACTTAAGAATACATTTCACAGAAGTCCAATTTTCTTTGCCTAGATTTGACTGATATCTGCTTGTAACACTTACAGCATGAGCTATATCAGGTTGTGTACACAGTATGGCATACATGAGGCTCCCTATTATCGAAGCATGAGGGATCTTGCTCATGCATTCAATCTTCTTAAGTATGCTGGGGCACATCTTCTTGAAGAAATAAATGCAATGTCTGAAGGATACTAGTCTCCTCTTTGAGTTTTTCATGCTGAACCTCTTTAGCACCTCCTCTGTGTATATCGTTTATGAGAGACCTAGCATCCTATTCGGTTTATCTCTATAGACCTTAATTTTTAATATGAAGGATGCTTATTCGGTCTATCTCTATAGACCTTAATTCTTTCATAGAAAATTCTTTTGACAACCATATTTTGATTGAGGTCAACATGAAAATATCATTCTCAATTAGGAAGATATCATCCACATATAGTACGAGGAAGACAACAGTGCTCCCACTGATCTTTTTGAAAATACAGGGGTCCTCATTTTTGATGAAACCAAATGATTTGATCACATCATTAAAATGAGCATTCTAGCTCCAGGATGCTTGCTTTAGTCCATATATGGATCTCTATAGCTTGCAGATCTTATGATCATCATCACTGAATGTGAAATTAAGCGGCTGTTCCATATAGATATCTTCCTCAAGATATTCATTCAAAAATGCCATTTTCACGTCCATCTGCCATATTTCTAGATGAAATAGGCTGCAATAAGCAACATATGGATGGACTTAAGCATGGCTACTAGCGAGAAGGTATCCTGATAGTTAATGCCTTTGCATTGATTATAATCTTTCACTACTAACCTAGCCTTGAATGTCTCTACATTTCTATTTAAGTATATCTTTCTCTTGAAGATCCATTTACACCCAATAGGTACTATACCTTTAGGTGGATCTACCAAGGTCCAAACTTGGTTCAAGCGTATTAAGTCAATCTCTAACTTCATTATCTCTAGCTATTTCTTAGAGTCGATATCTAATATCGTCTTATCATAGATTTTAGGATCATCACTATGAATCCTATTTTTTATGAGGAATATTTTCTCTACGTCCTTTGAAATGGTACCTAAGTACCTCTCAGGAGGATGAAAAATCTTATTTGATTTATGAAGTGGAGGAGGTAGAGTTTGGATCGGCTCAGATCGATTAGATTTCATAGGTTTCTTGGTCCATTGCTCTTTAGAGACTTTCTCCTCGAGCCTGATTTATCTTTCGATGCCACCATTTTGAATAAACTATTTTTTAAGAAAAATGGTATGTCGACTCACAATCATATTATGATCTTCCAAAAGATAGAAATAATATCTTAATGAATCTTTAGGATATCCAATGAACCAAGCTCTAAGTGACCTAAATTCTAACTTGTCTGTCTGTTATCTCTTGACATAGGCTAGACTGTTAGATATATGCCCTAGAAGCCAGATTGGTTGACACCTATAATACACTTTCTAGGGGCATTTCTATAATTTTGACTATAAATGAATAAATGGATTATTTTCTATCACATTGTGTATACATAATGTTTGTGATACATCCTTTGAGTTAATGGATATGTTAAACACATATTTTCAAGAGTTGAAAAGTAAGGCACGTATTATCATAATTAACTCATAAATTGCTTTTGATCATAGGATCATCACGAGGATGGTGATTGATCCAAAAATCAATGTATGATCACTTTTTGAGAATAGATGAGTCTTGAGTCTATGGTATGGAGACATCGGAGCGAAAGTATAGATACTTATTAGAGAATGAGGGCACTAAGCATGACCAATTTGAGCAGTCATAAGGAAGTCTACCTTCTCGTCGATGACTGACTTGATGCTGTAGTTGTGTGTCAGATTCTTTGATCTGAGGTGCATCGACAGTTCATCTTGAGTGTATTATAGTTTGACTACACCATAACTCAATCTTCTACCCATTTAGGACTATGAGATATATGTTGGCTATAGTATGTTCATTGTAGGAACTGGATCACACCAAGATGGGATCTATCAATCTCGATAGTAGAGGAGTAGTCCTATGATAATCATGAGATTGAGTCCTTATGCCCATGGCCATAGTAGTGTGATATAATAGGAAAGTATTTTCTATTAGGGTTTCATATTGGACTCAAATTGAATGATTCATTCATATGACGAGTGTTGGGTTTGACGAGTTTACCTTAACCCTAAGCTCGTCAAGACTCATGATAGAAGAATCTATTCACATAGGTAGCTATATCGAGAGGTTCACTTTCAATTCTGATAGGTTGCCACCATATGCTGCTAGGTGTTACTAGTGAATTTTGGGAGCAATTAGAATATTTTTCATGATCGATCATTCTAATTGTATGAATCAGAAAAATTCTGATCCATTGAAAGATGTTTCGATGATAGAGATCATGACATATCTCATTATCATACAAAACTGAATCTAACTAGATCACACAAATAAGGGTTTGAGTCTAAATGTAATCAATTAGGCTAAGCCAGTTTGATTGATTTGGATTAAATCCAATTAGGTTCAAGAAAATCATGCTAGCACATGATTGAGCCTAACATTCTCCTTTTGTAGTCTTTCTATTTTATCTCGGATGAGTTTGACTCATCTAGAATCCTAACTGAAGCTTGTCCATATTAGAAAAGGATTGTCTTAATTCATCAGATAATTTTAAGATAATACCTATCAATTTCTGTCACCTATCATTTTCAATTTCGGACAAGGGTCAAAGGTTGACCCTGATGTTAGAAAGAAGGGATAGGGGGCATGCACATCCTGGAGAATTTCTAGGGGAATGCACCCCTAGATTATTTGTACAACATGAAAAGGGTGCACATCCTCCTAGGCATGCACCCCATGTGGATAGGTTTTGATTTGGTCAAAATTCAGATTTGACCAGTCAAAGAGGTTTGATTGAGATCAAATTCTAAGAGAGAGGGAAGAGTCCATCGTGCACTATCTTTCTCTCTCTCTCCCTATCCATTGTGTATGGCATTTATGGGGTTTAAAGTGGGTGACAAAACCTAGTGTTTATGCATGGAAAATCATCCAAGAGTCTGATTTAATCAGGCAACTTGATTGCTTGATCAAATCAAACTCTTAGGTGGCGCATGGCTCTATTTAAGAGACCCTACGCCCTAGGGCTTTTAGTTTTGCTTCTCCATGCCTAAGTGCTGCCATCCTCACCCCTCTCCATGCCTCCCTTCCTTTGATCTCCTCTCTCTTCTCCATGCCAAAGGTTAGGCTCGAGTTTAGAAGGAAGATCAATCTCATTTGGTGCCAAGATTAGGAAGAAGACAAGGTGTTCATGAGACGAATGCATGACCTTCTGAGATAGATTTGAAGGATCAACTATAAGACTCTTGATCTAATTTTTGGAGATCAGATCTAGAAGGAGAGCACCTTTAGATCTAGCTAGAGTAGACTTTGGTAGAGGCCAGACATTTGAGTGGCTAGATCTAGAACCTCAGGCTTTCATAGATCATCATCAGGGTAATTATCTATCCTAAACAGGTAACAATGTTGTTGCTATTAATTTAAAATTTTTATTTTTAATATTAGATCAATAGGATCAAATCAAAGAACTCTCAAATTTGATTAGACATTTTGTAGAATTTTTTTGAAAATTTTCTATAGATCTGGTTAAATCAGATTGATCCTATGGCGGAAAATGCTGATTTTTCTTCAATTGGTATTAGACTGCGTTTGCAATTCTTTAGATCAGATTTAGATCTAATTTTTATTTTTATTTTGATCTGATATTGATGTTTTCAAATATCACATCAAATGTGATTAGATCTAAAATCAAAAGATTAATTAGAAATTAATTATATATGCTGATATATAATGATGTTTGAGGTGCATGACTAGACTAGGTTATAGAATAGTTCTATGTATAATTTAGAATAATTTTTTTTGATATTGTTGGTGTAGAATCTGGTTGATGTCGGGATGAGCTAGAGTGGAGGAGGATAAGGTCGCCATCGATGACCTACAAAATAAAGTCCCATTTGGAGTCGGTGGTGGTGGCTCCGGTAGGATCCTCTAACAATCAAGTCAGCTCTTCTAGCCAATAGAAATGGAGTGCTTAGATAAGAATTCGGCAGAGTTTCAGAAAGGAGAAGAAAGCTTAGAAAAAAATGTATCTGAAGGGTCTCTTTTTATAGATGGAGCTTGATTGATGGTGACAGCTATAGCCATCTGGCAATAGGCCGCTCGAGGTCTGGTGGAGTTTGGTACAAAAAGGAAGGTATCATCAGGCTGATAGTGACAGCCATGCCATCTAGTAGCGGGCCGCTCGAGGCCTGGTGGAGTCTATCATGGAGGGGGGTGCCATCTATAGCATCGTCTGTAGCAGACTGATGGTGACCGTTCATCGAGATTTAATAACCATAGCTCGAAGGAAGTAGGCATTGGTTGGTGGACTTCGACATATATCAATTCTAGAGAAGTTCAAACTCTTGAAGAAAATACATCTGGAGGGGATCATCTAGGAGCAATCTGCTAAAGGAGAAGTCCGAAAGAAGTTCGGCTCTTAGAGGAGTTCAGAAGGAGTTCGGCTTCTAGAGGAGTTTGACTGAAGAAGAAGTACGGAAGGAGTTCGGATCCTATAGAAACTTGACTGAAGAAGTCCAGGAGGAGTTCAGCTCCTGTAGGAGTCCGACTGAAGGAGGATCCGAAAGAAGTTTGGCTCCCGTAGGAGTCCGACTGAAGGAAAAATTTGGAAGGAGTTCGACTTCCGTAGAAGCCCGACTTAAGGAGGAATCCAGAAGGAGTTTGGCTCTCATAGAAATCCAATTGAAGGAGAAATCTGAAAGAAGTTTGGCTTTCATAGTAGTCCGACTAAAGGAGTAGTTCAGAGAGAGTTTGGCTCCTATAGGAGTCCAACTGAAGGAGAGATCCAAAAGAAGTTTGACTCCCATAGGAGTCCAACTGAAGGAGAGATCTAGAAGGAGTTTGATTTTCGTAGGAGTCCGACTGAAGGAGAAGTGCGGAGGGAGTTCTGCTCCCATAGGAGTTCGATTGAAGGAGGGATCCGGAAGGAGTTCAGCTTCCATAGGAGTTCGACTGAAGTCTAGCCGCTGAAGGGATTCGATCGCTGGGGGGAGAATTCCCAATTGAAGCTCTTCCATGATTACCGATTGCATTAGGCTAAGCATTCGACTGGACTATGATGGAAGCAGGATTTATCTCCAACAATAGTCCCTCCACTCCCGAGGTCCAAATTCAAAGAAAGGAAGTATAAAAAAGATAACCATCGAAGTTCTTTTTCGAGCTCTGCACCTACTGAGATTGAAGCTCGGAGGGTATCTCATCTCCAACTGAGGTTGAAGGAGATCTTATCTTTTATTGATGTAGACGTTGAAGCTTGGGGGAGATCTTATCTCCAGTCGAGGTTGAAGGAGATCTTCTCTCCTGTTGATGTAGACATTAAAACTCGAGGAAGATCTTATCTCCAACCGAGGTTGAAGTTATAGTTGAAGCTTGGAGGAGATCTTATCTTCAGCTGAGGATGAAGGAGATCTTCTCTTCTGTTGATGTAGACTTTGAAACTCAGAGGAGATCTTATCTCCAGCCAAAGTTGAAGCTGAAGTTGAAGCTTGGGAGAAATCTTATCTCCAGTTGAGGTTGAAGGAGATCTTCCCTCCTATTGACGTAGACGTTGAAGCTCGAGGGAGATCTCATCTCCAGCTGAGGTTGAAGGAGATCTTCTCTTCTGTTGATGTAGACTTTGAAGCTCGGAGGAGATCTTATCTCCAGCCGAGGTTGAAGTTGTAGTTGAAACTCGGGAGAGATCTCATCTCCAACTGAGGTTGAAGGAGATCTTATCTTCTATTGACATAGACGTTGAAGTTTGGAGGAGATCTTATCTCCAGTCGAGATTGAAGGAGATCTTCTCTCCTATTGACGTAGACGTTGAAGCTCAAGGGAGACCTCATCTCCAGCTGAGGTTGAAAGAGATCTTCTCTCCTATTGATGTAGACTTTGAAACTCGGGAGAGATCTTATTGAAGGAAAATCCTGATTTTTCGGACCAGATTCGTTCAGATCTGATCGGATCAAGAGATATATTTTAAAATTTTTTTTCTTTAATCTAGATCAAATCTAGAATATTTCAAATCTAATTCTTATTATTTTATTAATTAAAATAAATTTAGATAAATTAAATTAAATTTAATTTACCTTGAAGTGGGTAATCCTATTATCCGTTGATGATCCTGTAAGCAACGGAAGGTTCTAGATCTAGCCACGCAAGTGTCTGGCCTCTATTGGTATTCACTCAGATTGGATCTAGAGATCCTCTTCTTCTCTATCACATCTCCAAAAATTAGATTTGGATCTGATTTGGAGGATCTTCAAAACTCCATTCAAAGATCAGCAGTTGTCCTTTGCGGCAGCGCAGCCTTCTAGCTTTCAGTCGCCTTTCTCTCATCTAGATTGCACCAACCAAGAACCCAAAATACTTTTGGACATGGAGAGGAGAGGGAGAAGATGCTTTGGCATGGAGGAGGAGAGGAGAGGTAGCCTTGGGGCGTGGAAATCCCAATTGCTCTTTGAATTGGGTGCAGGGTCTTATTTATAGACTAAGCATGATCCAACTCCTCTTCCCAACCAATCACAACCCTTTGTGAAATTAGATCTAAATCTGATTGGTGGGAATAGAGTCCATTGGATTCCTCCTTAGATGACATCGAAGACCAGTCAAACTTGGTTCTTAGGAGAACTCTAATCGGAATCCAAAAAGAAGATAAGTCCCTGTCCAACAGGGACTCCTGGGCGCCTCCAGCTTGGGGCACGCCAAGGGTGGCGTGCACCCTTCTCCTTGCCAGGTTCTAGTAGGGGGACAGGCCCCCACCAGCTCTCCAATAGGTGTGTGACATGTGGACAGAAGTCAAAGTATCAATAGTCAATGTTTGACCAGTCAAAGATCAACTTTTGACCAAAGTCAAAGGATGAGAAATGACAAGTGACCAAAAATGGCAGGTATTGTCTTACAAAATAAGACAACCCTTTTTTGACTTGGACAGGCTCCAATTAGACCAAGTGAAGGCCTCTGAATGAGCACAAACTCCTTTGGCTCAGTTAGGACAACTATTTATGATAGTAAAAGAAGAATGTTAGGTTTAATCAAGTGCTAGCATGATTTCCTTGAACCTAATTGAATCTCATTCAGATCAATTGAACTAGATTAGTTCAATTAATGATCACCAGATTCAAACCCTTATTTGTGTGATCTAGTTAAGTTCAGTTCTATATGGTAATGGGATATGTCATGATCTCTATTATCGACATCATCAAAACTCCTTTCGATGGATCAAAACTCTTCTTATTCGAACAACTAGAATGATCGATCATCTAAATCATTCTAATTGCTCCCAAAATCCATCAATGACACCTAGCAGTATATGGTGGCAACCCATCAGAGCTGAATGCAGACCTCTTGGTGCAGCTACCTGTGTGATTAAGTTCTTCTATCTTGAGCCCCGATCAGATTAGGGTTAAGGTGAACTCGTCAAACCCTAGTCTCTGTCATATGATGTAATCATTCGATTCAAGTCCGATGTGAAAACCTAAATAGAAACTCTTTCTATTATTTCACTCTGCCATGGCCATGGACTTCTGGACTTGATTCTCATGATCATCATAGGGCTACTCCTCTACCACCGAGGTAGATAGATTCCATCTTGATGCGATCCAGTTCCTACAATGAACATGCTATAGCCAACATACACCTCAGGGTTCCGTATGGCTAGGAAGACCGAGTAATGGTGTAGTCAAACTATAACACCCTCAAGGTGAACTATCGATGCATCTCAGGTCAAAGAACCAGACACACTACTACAGCATCGAGTCAGTCATTGACGAGAAGGTAGACTTTCCTAATGACTACTCGAGGTGGTCACGCTCAGTGCCCTCATTCTCTAACGAGTATCTGTACTCTCGTTCCAGTGTCTCCACACCGTAGACTCAAGACTCATCTACTAAAGAGAAGCGATTGTACACCAACCTTCCGGATCAATCACCATCCTCATGATGATCCTATGGTCGAGAGCATTTTATGAGTTAATAATGATTATTCATGTCTTAAATTTTCAACTCTTGAAAATATGAATTATCATTATCATTAACTCAAAGGATGTATCACAGACACTAAATACACATATGTGATAGAAAATAATCCATTTTATTGATTTTAGTCAAAATTATAATTTTGCCCCTTAGAAGTGTATTACAAGTGTCAGCCAATTCTGGCTTCTAGGGTACATATATCTAACAATCTCCCACTTGTCCTAAAGCTAATTGGCTACAAGTCTAAGTTCCATCTTCTCAAGGTGGGCTTCGATCTTCTGTTGGCCCAATGATTTTGTAAGCGGATCTGCCACATTGTCTGTGGAGTCAACTCTCTTGACCTCGACGTAATCCTTCTCGAGATAATCGTGGATGAGGTGGTATCGCCGCTCAATGTGCTTGGATTTTTGGTGAGACCTCGGCTCCTTAGCAAGGGCTATGGCACCATTGTTGTCGCAGTATAGAGGAATGGCATCTGATGGCATTACTCCAATTTCTGCAGCAAACGTCTTGTACCAGAATGCTTCCTTCGTAGCCTCTAATGCAGCGATATATTCTATTTCCATGGTGGAATCTGCTATCATGGTTTGCTTGGAACTCTTCTGGTTGATAGCACCACCATTGCACACAAACAGACTCCCAGATGTCGACTTTCGATCATCTACATCAGACATGAAATTCGAGTCTATGTATCCCTGGACTTGGAGTTCTCCGTTACCAAAGACCAACATCATATCCTTAGTTCTTCTCAAGTACTTAAGGATACATTTCACAGAAGTCCAGTGTTCTTCACCTGAATTTGACTGATATCTGCTTGTGACACTCACAGCATGGGCTATATCAGGTCATGTACATAGCATGGCATACATGAGGCTCCCTATTGCAGAAGCATAAGGGATCTTGCTCATGCATTCTATTTCCTCAGGTGTGCTAGGGCACATCTTCTTGGAAAGATGAATACCATGTCTGAAGGGTATTAATCCCCTCTTAGAGTTTTCCATACTAAACCTCTTTAGTACTTCCTCTATGTACATCTTCTGTGAAAGTCCTAGCATCCTATTCGGTCTATCCCTATAGACCTTAATTCCTAGAATAAAGGATGCTTCACCTAGGTCTTTCATGAAAATTCCTTGGACAACCATAATTTGACTGTTGTCATCATGGGAATATCATTCCCAATAAGGAGGATGTCATCCACGTACAATACGAGGAAGACAACAGCGCTCCCACTGACCTTTTTGAAAGACACATGGTTCCTCTTCATTTTTGATGAAACCAAACATTTTGATCACATCATTGAAATGAGTGTTCCAGCTCCGAGATGCTTGCTTAAGTCCATATATGGACCTTTGCAGCTTGCAAACCTTGTGATCAGTATCACTGGATGTGAAACCTAGCGGCTGTTCCATATAGATATCTTCCTCAAGATATCCATTCAAGAATGCTGTTTTCACATCCATTTGCCATATTTTATAATCGAAATAGGCTGCAATGGCAAGCAATGTGCGGATGGAATTTTAGCATAGCCATTGAGGAAAAGGTATCCTGATAGTCAATGCCTTCGCGTTGACTATAACCTTTTGCCACTAGTCTAGCCTTGAATGTCTCCACATTCCCATCTGCACCAATCTTTCTCTTGAAGATCCATTTACACCCAATAGGTACTATACCTTCTGGTGGATCTACCAAGGATCCAGACTTGGTTTCGAGTGCATCGAGTCAATTTCTGACTGCATTGCCTCTAGCCATTTCTCGGAGTCGATATCTGATATCGCCTCATTGTAGGTTTTGGGATCATCACCATGAGCACCATTACCTACGAGGAAATATTTTCTCTACTTCCTCTGAAATAATACCTAAGTATCTTTCAGGGAGGATGGAAAACTCTTTTCGATCTACGAGGTGGAGGAGGTAGTGTTCTTATTGGCTCAACCTGATTTGGTTCCAATTGGTCCTTAGCTCGTTGTACTTATGAGACTTTCTCATCAAGCTTAATCTGCTTTCCAATGCCGCTATCTTGAATAAACTATTTTTCAAAAAAGATGGCATGTCGACTCACAATCACATTGTGGTCTTCTGGAATGTAGAAATAGTATCCTAATGACTCTTTAGGATATCCTATGAATCGAGCTCTGAAGGACCTAAACTCTAACTTGTCCGCTTGTTGTCTTTTGACATGAGCCGGACAATCCCAAATTCTGAGATGACTCAGACTTGGTTTCTTACCATGCCATATCTCATACGGTGTGGTAGGAACGGTCTTAGAGGAAATCCCTATTCAGTAGATAAATTGAAGTTAACAATGAATGTCCCCAAAGAAAATCAGAGAGGTCTGTGAAGCTCATCATGGATCGGACCATATCCAATAGAGTCCGATTTCTCCATTCTGAAACCCCGTTGAGTTGAGGTGTTCTTGATGGAGTCCATTGAGAGACTATGCCATTATCCTTGAGATAGTCTAGGAATTTTTGGCTAAGGTATTCACCTCCTCGATCTGATCGAAGAACCTTAATGGATTTTTCAGTTTATTTTTCTACTTCATGTCTAAATTCTTTGAACTTTTCAAAAGCTTCAGACTTGTGTCTCATAAGATACACATACCCATACCTAGACAGATCATCAATAAAGGTAATGAAGTAGACAAAATTGCCTCTAGTCGGCACATCAAATGGGCCGCACACATCAGTATGTACTAGGGCAAGGAGATCTGTGGCCCTTTCCCCATGTCCAACAAAAGGGAGTTTAGTCATTTTGCCTTGAAGACAAGATTCACAAGTTGGATATGACTCAGAAGTCAATGGACTCAATAGCCCATTTTTCTCCAATTTGTTGATCCTATCTTCTGCTATATGACCTAATCTCAGGTGCCATAGATACTATCATTTGGACTATCCCTAGGTCATTTGGCATTCACGTTTTGCTCGATAGTTAGAATAGGATACATCAATATGTAGCTGATAAAGATCGTTAATAAGGAAAACCATTTGCAATTTTATTTTTTTCATAAAGAATGTTACAATGGTCCTTAAAGAAGGTAATCACATAGCCTTCTTGTGCTAAGCATGAAACAGAAATCAAATTCCTGCTAGCTGCAGGCACATAATAACAGTCTTTCAAAACTAAGTCTAAACCAGATGGTAATCGAAGAGGGTATGTTCCCACCGCCACTGCAGCAACTCTTGCTCCATTACCGACATGTAGGATCATGTCTCCATCCCTCAGCCTCCTGCTATCCTCAAGACCCTGCATGGAAGTGCACAGATGAGCACTAGAACCAGAGTCAAGCACCCAACTGGATGCAGAAGAAATCATAAGGTTAGACTCAATAACGAGCATACCTCCAGAAGGACCTTCCTTCTTGTTCTTCAGGGTGGCCAGGTAAGTAGGGACAGTTTCGCTTCCAGTGGCCATCGCTGTTGCAATGGAAATACTTTCCTTTGGCAGCGGCTTTCATCTTCGATTCTGCCTTCTTCTTCTTTGCTCCTTCCACCTTCTGCTTTTTCACAGACTTCTTTTTCTTTCCATAAGACTTTCTTTTGGAAGAAGTTTATTCCATAGCAAGAACTGAGCCTTTAGAATCTTTCATAGAAAGCTCAGCGGTGACCAGCATATTCATTAATTCGGCCAAGGAATTTTGAAGTTTATGCATGTGGTAATTCATGATGAATTGCCCATATGCATCAGTCAAGGATTGCAGAATAATATCATTCTGCAGATCCAAGTCTAACTTCACACCGAGCTTCTCAAGCTCTTCCATGTCCTTGATCATCATCAGACAGTGATCTTGGACTGACTGCCCATCACGCATCTTAGCCTTAAAAAGTCATTTCGTGACTTGATACTTGGCTGCGCGACTCTGTTCACCAAACATCTCCTACAGGTGAGCCAACATTTGGCGAGCAGTCCCGATATCTTCATGTTGGTGCTGGAGCTCATCAGACATCGAGCCCAACATGTAATATCTGGCCTTATTATCTTCGTCTATCCATTTTTCCAGAGACGCTCTCTGTTCAGTGGATGGACGAGCTGGTAAGGTGGGAGGGTCCTGGTCCAATACATGGGTTAACTTCTCGAAATCCAAAATGATTTTGTAGTTCCTGAGCCAATCTTTATAATTGGATCCGGTCAGTCTATGTGTGTCCAGGATACGTGCCAATGGGTTGGATGCAGACATTTTTCTGTAGAGAGTCAAAGATTCTAGTTAGATACTGTAATTATGACTTGACCAATTTATTTAGGGATTTTATTTTTAAACAAATTAGCTCCCACTATTTTCTCGGATCCCTACACTCCCTCTGTAGAGATGCAAAAATCTCCACGATTAATGATTTCTAGTGGGTGGTGCGGTCTCACCAACTGACTCATCACCTCACCTAACAGTTATTGGTGATGGGTTAGCCAATGAGTGAACAACTCTTGTTCAATGATTCTCTAATCATGGTGCACCCAAACTTGGTCTCTAATTCATGAATCTCACCGTATCCAGAATATTGATCCACTCCTTAGTTAAGTCAGACCCACCATTTGCATAGACTGGATTCCTAATTGAGTCTCTCACCATATCCAGAATATTGAGCCCAACTCATCCTCCAGCCCATAGCATCCAATGCCTAATAGACATGGTTGCATCTTCCCAGTGCAACTGAGCCACTGTATCCAACCGAGAACAATCAACCCCGAGAAGGGCCCGCACATCTACAATGGTGGAAGACCTCAGACTTAATCTTTTCTTAGGGAGAATTGATTCAGGTCTCATTAAACTAGACTTGTCATAGTCATAACAATTATGACTAACCTAGTGGCATGGGTTAGCTCGGATTATTGACCACCTTAAATCAGAACTGGGTCAATAGATATGGCCAGGTAAGTGAGACCGGTGGAAGGGATATGCCATTAACTCGTACAAGAATGCATTCAGGTCGAGTAGCTCCCAATTAAAAACCAGTCGGATCGTATGTGCCAAACTTACCTTAGACACCAAATTATTGAGCCAGAACCAATTGGGTTAGCCTACAATCCAGACTCTAACCTCTGAGCCTAATTAGGTCTTGCTTGATCGTGACTCGATCTTGACCCAGACTTAATCCTATTAGGCTGGTCAATTTAAGCATTGTTGATCCCATCTAACCAACTCTTGATTCGGTTTGATCAACCGCTTAGACCTAATTGAGCTACCCAAGCCCGAACCCAGTATTATGAATATGTCTTAGATCTAAAATTCTCAATTTTAGACCTAATTAATATTCCATAAACTTAATTCTTAATTAAGTAGGGTTCATAAACAAAATATGCACAATAAATCCTAGGATTTCAGGATCTAGGATTTTGCAGAAAGTAAGTTTTTGGGTTTTTGATTAAGGACGAATGCGCAGCACCCCTACACATCATAAGAACACCCCATCGGATGGGAGGAGAGGGCCTTTAAACCCTTCTTCATTCTTATGATCGGATGGCCAAGAGGAATGCCTTAATCAGGAACATGTAATACTACAAAATAATTTTAGATCTATATCATATATCTCATATACAAATTAGATCTAATCATGGCATATTTTGCATACATCTCATGTATCAAATCATGCATATTTTTAGATCTAAATTATCTCATAATAATCTAAAAAATTAGATTTAAATTGATCTTATCAAAATAAACTCTAATCTAGACAACTATGTAGAACTATTCTACAACTAGTCTAGACATGCATCAATCATATCTCATATGATATTTTAAAATTAAATAATTTTTATTTACTATTTTTTAGATGTTATTATAATAATTATAATATCAAAAAATAGTAAATAAATAGATCTAAAATATGATTTAATCAAATTAAATTGAAAACATATGCAAGACTATTCTATAGAACTATTCTATTT
Organism: Cocos nucifera; assembly: GCA_006176705.1. Lineage (NCBI taxonomy): Eukaryota > Viridiplantae > Streptophyta > Magnoliopsida > Arecales > Arecaceae > Cocos > Cocos nucifera. The sequence goes on along the minus strand of QRFJ01002328.1, from coordinate 103,626 downwards.
TAGAACTAGTCATGCATATTTTCTAATCTTAGATCCAAATTATTTAATTTTAATTTTTTCTGATTTCAGATCTGATCATATCTCATGTGATATCTAAAATTACTTATTTTTTAATTAAAATAAATTTAAAATCAGATCTAAACACTTTAGAACCTTGGCTCTGATACCAGTTGAAGGAAAAATCCTGATTTTTTGGACCAGGTTCGTTCAGATCTGATCGGATCAAGAGATATATTTTAAAAAATTTTTTTCTTTGATCTAGATTAGATCTAGGATATTTTAGATCTAATTTTTATTATTTTAATAATTAAAATAAATTTAGATAAATTAAATCAAATTTAATTTACCTTGAAGTGGGTAATCCTATTACCCGTTGATGATCCTATAAGCAGCGGAAGGTTCTGGATCTTGCCACGTAAGTACCTGGCCTCTACCGATATCTAATTGGATTAAATCTAGAGATCCTCTTCTTCTCTATCACATCTCCAAAAATCAAATTTGGAGGATCTTCAAAACTCCTTTCGAAGATTAGCAGTTATCCTTTGCAGCAGCGCAGCCTTCTAGGAGTCACCTTTCTCTCATCTGGATTGCACCAACCAAGAATCCAAAATACTTTTGGATGTAGAGAGGAGAGGGAGAAGATGCTTTGGCATGGAGGAGGAGAGGAGAGGCAGCCTTGGGGCGTGGAAATCTCAATTGCTCTTTGAGTTGGGATGCAGGGTCTTATTTATAGACTAAGCGTGATCCAACTCCTCTTCTTCCCAACCAATCACAATCCTTTGTGAAATTAGATCTAAATCTGATTGGTGGGAATAGAGTCCCTTGGATTCCTCCTTAGATGGTGCCTAAGACCAGTCAAACTTGGTTCTTAGGAGAACTCTAATCAGAATCCAAAAAGGAGATGGAGTCCCTGTCCAATAGGGACTCCTGGGTGCCTCCAGCTTGGGCACACGCCAAGGGTGGCGTGCACCCTCCTCCTTGCCAGGTTCTGGCAGGGAGACAGGCCCCCACCAGCTCTCCAATAGGTGCGTGACACGTGGACAGAAGTCAAAGTGTCAATGGTCAATGTTTGACCAGTCAAAGGTCAACTTTTGACCAAAGTCAAAGGATGAGAAATGATAGGTGACCAAAAATGGCAGGTATTGTCTTACAAAATAAGACAACCCTTTTCTAACCTAGACAGGCTCCAATCAGAATAAGTGAAGGCCTCTAAATGAGCACAAACTCCTTTGGCTCAGTCAGGATAACTATTTATGATAGTAAAAGAAGAACGTTAGGTTCAATCGAGTGCTAGCACGATTTCCTTGAACCTAATTGAATCTCATTCAGATCAATTGAACTAGATCAGTTCAATTGATGATCACCAGATTCAAACTCTTATTTGTGTGACCCAGTTAGGTTCAGTTCTGTATGGTAATGGGATATGTCATGATCTCTATCATCGACATCATCGAAACTTCTTTCGATGGATCAGAACTCTTCTGATTCGAACAGCTAGAATGATCGATCATCTAAATCATTCTAATTGCTCCCAAAATCCACCAGTGACACCTAGCAGTATATGGTGGCAACCCATCAGAGCTGAATGCGAACCTCTTGGTACAGCTACCTGTGTGATTAAGTTCTTCTATCTTGAGCTCCGATCAGATTAGGGTTAAGGTGAACTCGTCAAACCCTAGTCTCTGTCATATGATGTAATCATTCGATTCAAGTTCGATGTGAAAACCTAAATAGAAACTCTTTCTATTATTTCACTCTGCCATGGCCATGGACTTCTGGACTTGATTCTCATGATCATCATAGGGCTGCTCCTCTACCACCGAGGTAGATAGATTCCATCTTGATGCAATCCAGTTCCTACAATGAACATGCTATAGCCAACATACACCTCAGGATTCTGTATGGCTAGGAAGACCAAGTAATGGTGTAGTCAAACTATAACACCCTCAAGGTGAACTGCCGATGCATCTCAGGTCAAAGAACCAGACACACCACTGCAGCATCGAGTCAGTCATTGACGAGAAGGTAGACTTCCTAATGACTACTCGAGGTGGTCACGCTCAGTGCCCTAGTTCTCTAACGAGTACCTATACTCTCGCTTCGGTGTCTCCACACCGTAGACTCAAGACTCATCTACTAAAGAGAAGTGATTGTACACCAACCTTCTAGATCAATCACCATCCTCGTGATGATCCTATGGTCAGGAGCATTTTATGAGTTAATAATGATTATTCATGTCTTAAATTTTCAACTCTTGAAAATATGAATTATCATTACCATTAACTCAAAGGATGTATCACAGACACTAAATACACATATGTGATAGAAAATAACCCATTTTATTGATTTTAGTCAAAATTATAATTTTGCCCTTAGAAGTGTATTACAAGTGTCAGCCAATTCTGGCTTCTAGGGCACATATATCTAACACTTATCTCCTGCTGAGGTTAAAATTGTAGTTGAAACTTAAGGGAGATCTTATCTCCAGCTAAGGTTGAAGGAGATCTTCTCTCTTGTTGATGTAGACTTTGAAACTTGGGGAAGATCTTATCTCCAATCGAGGTTGAAGTTGTAGTTGAAGCTCGGAAAAGATCTCACCTCGAGTGAAGGTTGAAGGAGATCTTATCTCCTGTTGATGTAGACTTTGAAGCTCGAGGGAGATCTTATCTCCAGTCGAGGTTGAAGTTATAGTTGAAACTCAGGGGAGATCTCATCTTCAGTGGAGGTTGAAGGGGAGATCTTATCTTCAGCCAAGGTTGAAGGAGATCTTCTCTCCTATTGATGTAGACGTTGAAAACTCGAGGGAGATCTTCTCTCCAGCCGAGATTGAAGTTGTAGTTGAAGCTCGTGGGAGATCTCATCTCCGGTGGAGGTTGAAGGAGATCTTATCTCCTATTGATGTTGACTTTGAAGCTCGGAGGAGATCTTATCTTCAGTCGAGGTTGAAGTTATACCTAAAGCTCGGAGAAGATCTCATCTCCAGCTGAGGTTGAAGGAGATCTTATCTTCTATTGACGTAGATGTTGAAGCTCGAAGAAGATCTTATCTCCAGTCGAGCTTGAAGGAGATCTTCTCTCCTATTGATGTAGACTTTGAAACTCAAGGGAGATCTTATCTCCAGTCGAGATTGAAGTTGTAGTTGAAGCTTGGAGAAGATCTTATCTCCAACCAAGGTTGAAGGAGATCTTATCTCCTGATGACATAGACATTGATGCTCGGAGAAGATCTTATCTCCAGCTGAGGTTGACGTTGAAGTTAAAGCTTGGGAAAGATCTTATCTCCAGCCAAGGTTGAAAGAGATCTTATCTTCTGTTGTTGTCGGGCATAATGGGACCATTGTCGGGGTCTTTCCTCTCATCCCATCTAAAATGAATGAGGCCTTCGACTTTGCTCATGTTAGGATGATGTTCTCCTTCTATTCCTAATAGGCTGTGGGGGCACATAAGAGCCATCATCAGGGCCTCTCCGCCTATCTCATCTAAAATAAATGAGGCCTTCGACAATTGCTCGCATTAGAATGAGGTTCTCCTCCTATTTTTAATAGGTTGTAGGGACACATAAGGGCCATTGTCAGGACCTCTCCCTCCATCTCGTCTAAAATAAATGAGGCCTTCGACTTTACTTCACGTTAGGATGAGATTCTCCTCCTATTTCTAATGGACTATGGGGCACATAAGGTCCGTTGTTAGGGCCTCTCCCTCCATCTCATCTAAAATGAATGTAGCCTTTCGACTTTGCTCGCATTAGGATGAGGTTCTTCTTCTATTCCTAACAGATTATGGGGGCATATAAGGGCCGTTGTTAGGGCCTCTCCCCCCCATCTCATCTAAAATAAATGAGGCCTTTGACTTTGCTCATGTTAGGATGAGGTTTTCCTCCTATTCCTAACATGGCTGCTAGGGGCATAGATCAGGGCTATTGTCATGGGCCTCTCCTCCATCCTATTCGTCTAAATAATGAGATCTTCGACTTGCTCATGTTAGGATGAGGTTCTCCTCCTATTCCTAACATGGCCACCTATTGATTATTGCTTCTTTTCTATCATCACATAGTTTTTGCACCAAGAAACAATAATGTTGAAATGGAGAAGTTTTATTGAAGTAAAAATTGCTGGTAGTATATCCTCAGATTTTTCTGAATTCTCTAAGGTCATGGGAGTGTTGTTCCTCCGAGCTCCTTCTAGGTGATAATTTTGGATGCTGGACGACCTCCTCTATTTCATATGGGCCAATTTCTCGATCTCCAGGACAAGCTTTCTCCTTGGCTTTAAGGTTGAGAGATGGTGGACTCGTCGAAGCACTAGGTCCCCCAAAGATAGGGTTGATGATGTCGAGAGGCAAGCCAATCTTCTTGTTGTCCCTTCCCTTCATTGGTTGGTTCTAGCTACGGCCGCGCCCATTGCCGATCTTCTGTTACTTTCAGGCCAACATCTGATGAAGCATCGAAGGGGGCGCAGTTGTGAAACCTCTCCTAGATGAGAACTCCTCGATTTCATGCCCTTCAAATCTGAATGCATTCTCCAGTATTGATGGATCATGGTCATGATGGTAGAAGCAGTACTTGCTTCGATTATGCTCCGTTTGGAAGAGATCTTAAGGTCTTCTGATCTTGAGTAGCTGACTCTTAATTTCTATCAAAACTTAAGTTTTAGGTGCCTCAAGGGGGGCGTAGTTGCAGAACCTTCTAGCGGGGAGGAACTTCTTTATGCCCTTTTGTCGGAGCTTTTTTTATGACAAGCTCAAGGGGGAGTTCGACCTCGTTTGTGCTCGGGGGGAGTCCGTGAGTACGATCGAACTTCATTCAACCCTCCATCAACTGTGGGTTTGCTAGACTCGCCCATCTGCCACTCTCCTATGGTTTCTTCATCCTTCAACTTGAAGGCTTCTTCTGCATGGACATATCCCTCGACCCGAGCTAGCAGATCAGCAAAGTTCCTGAGGTACTTCTTCTTCAGGGAGAACAACAAATCATTCTTCCGAAAGCCATCTTTGAGTGCGACCATCGCAACTGACAGGTCCAAGTTTCAGACCTCCAATGCAGTAGCATTAAATCGGATGATATAAGCCTGGATGAATTTTTCCTCCTTCTGCTTGATGTTCATTAGGAAATCTGAACCTCGGTGCGGATGTCAGTTGTTGATGAAGTGAGCCACAAACTGATGGCTCATCTGGTCAAAGAAGAAGATCGTACCCAACTTCAACATCGAGTATAAGTTTCTTGCTGCTTCCTTTAAGATAGATGGAAAAACTCGACATAATATGGCATTTGGTGTGCCATGGAGCAGCATCATGGTCAGAAGGCTTTCAGGTGATTGACCGGATCAGAGGTTCCATCATAGCTTTCAAATTAAGGGAGCTTGAAGTTCGGCAGAATGAGCTCTTGCATCATTTAGGGAGAGAAAGGAGGATCGATGTGGACGTCATCATGGTGAGCTGGGGCAACGTGGCCGAGCTCTTCAATCTATTGATCCATCCTCCATAGTTTCTGATCGAGGTCGTCAACTCGATCGTAGCTTTTGGGAGACTTCCAACTATGGATGGGGAAGGTCCCTTCCAGAGAAGAACCATGATCCAAGTAAGGACTCTCTGCTCTCTATTTCTTCTTTCCTGGGGTGATGGGTATGCTAGCCTAAGTGCCCCTCCTTAGGATCGACTCCTGACATCTCGATGGTGGGTTTCCTGGTGGAACCGCTATCGGAGGCTACCGCATGATCTGCACCATTTTGGTGAGGCCCTGAACCCACTACATCAATAGGTTAAACTGCTTTAGATCTACCATGGCCACCGATGGAGGTGGTGGTTGAAGCACCGATGATGGGATAGGAATAGATTGATCTAGCTTAGATCTTGAAGGAGAAGGTCGGTAGGGTCGACTGAGCACTCCTTTAAGAATAGGAGTACCTCAGAGATAGAGTCCCTTCCTCCAGCACCAATTCTATTGGTGTAGAATCTAATCGACGTTGGGATGAGTTGGAGTGGAGGAGGATGAGGTCGCCATCGGTGACCTACAAAATAAAGTCCCATCCGAAGTCAATGGTGGTGGCTCCAACAGGACCCTCCGATGATCAAGTCAGCTCTTCTGACCAACAGAAATGGAGTGCTTAGGCAAGAGTTTGGCAGAGTTTCAAAAAGAAGAAGAGAGCTTAGAGAAAATATATCTAGAGGGTCCCTTTTTATAGATGAAGCTTGATTGATGGTGACAGCTGCAGCCGTCTGACAACAGGCCGCTCGAGGCCTGATGGAGTTCGGTATGGAGAGAAAGATATTATTAGGCTGATAGTGACAGCCATGCCATCCAGTAGCGGGTTGCTTGAGGCCTGATGGAGTCTATCATGAAGGGGGGCACCGCCTATAGCATCGCCTATAGTAGACTGATGGCAATCGTTCATTAAGATTTAATAGCCATAGCTTAGAGAAAACAGGCGTTGGTTGGTGGACTTCGACATATATCAATTTTAGAGGAGTTCAGACTCTTGAAGGGAATACATCTGGAGGAGATTATCTGGGAGCAATCTGCTAAAGGAGAAGTCTAGAAGGAGTTTGGCTCTTAAAGGAGTTTGGAAGGAGTTCGGCTCCTAGAGGAGTTCGACTGAAGGAGAAGTGCGGAAGGAGTTTGGATCCTGTAGAAACTTGACTGAAGAAGTCTGGAAGGAGTTCTGCTCCTGTAGGAGTTCGACTAAAAAAGGGATCCAGAAGAAGTTTGGCTTCCATAGGAGTCCGATTGAAGGAGGAATCTAGGAGGAGTTCGGCTCCCATAGAAGCCCGATCGAAGGAGGAATCTAGAAGAAGTTTGGCTCCCATTGAAGTTTGATTGAAGGAGAAATCCGAAAGAAGTTCAGTTTTCGTAGGAGTCTGATTGAAGGAGAAGTTCGGAGGAAGTTCGGCTCTCATAGGAGTTCGACTGAAGGAGAGATCCGAAAGAAGTTTGGCTCCCATAGGAGTCCGACTAAAGGAGAGATCTAGAAGGAGTTCGATTTTCATAGGAGTCCGACTGAAGGAGGAGTATGGAGGAAGTTTGGCTCCCATAGAAGTCTGACTGAAGGAGAAATCTGGAAGAAGTTTGGCTCCCGTAGGAGTCTGACTGAAGTCTGGCCACTGAAGGGATTTGGCCGTTGGGGGGAGAATTTTTGATTGAAGCTCTTCCATGATTACCGATTGCATTAGGCTAAGTATCTGACTGGACTTCGACGGGAGCGGAATTTATTCCGAATAGATATTATCATTAGAATAATTATTAAATTGATGTTTGTATATCTTATAAGAATTATAATTCGATCTAAAAAATAGTTGATTAGAATTTAATTTAATATATGAGATATATCATATGCATGTCTAGACTAGCTTTATAGAATTATTCTATCTGTAGTCTAGAATAGAATTTTATATGATGTGATCAATTAAAATTTTATTTTTTAGATGTTATATCAGATATATCAGATCTAAAAGCATGCATATGTAGATTAAATTTTGATACATGAGATGTATACAAATCATGCATAGTTAGATCGATAATAATATATGCGATATATGTTATAGATCTAATAGTTTTGTAGTGTAATTAAAATTTTTGATTAAGGCTTTCCTCATAGTCGTTCGATCATAAGAGTAAGAAAAGTTTAAAGGCCCTCTCTCCCCATTCGATGGGATGCTCTTATGGCGTGTAGGGGTGTTGCACATCTATCCTTAATCAGAAACTAAAAATTTAATTTCTGTAAAATCTAGATCCTGAAACCCTAGGATTTTTATGCATGTTTTTATTTTTGAACCCTAACTTAATTAAGAATTAAGATTATAAAATTAATTAGATTTAAAAATTATGAATTTTCATATCTAAGACCCATTTATAAAATCGAGTTCGGATATGGGTAGCTCAATTAGGTCAAGCAATTGATCAAACCGAATCAATAGTTGGTTAAGAGAGATCAAGAGTGCTTAGAATTGACCAGTCCAATAGTTGTAAGTCTGGGTCAAGGTCAACTCACAGCCACATGTGATCGATCGAGTTAAGACCTAATTTGGCTCCATGGTTTGAGTCTGGATTGTAGGCTAACCCAATCGATTCTGGTTTGATAATTTGGTGTCTAAGGTAAGTTTGGCAGATATGACTGACTGGTTTATAATTGGAAGCTACTTGACCTGAATGCATTCTTGTTGAGTTAATGGCATATCCCTTCCAACGATCTCACTTACCTGGCCATTTAGATTGATCCAATTTTGGTTTGAGGTGGCTAACAATTCGAGCTAACCCATGCCACTAGGCTAGTTATAACCATTATGATTTAGTCAAGTCTAAAAGACCTAAATTAAATTTTTCTAAGAAAAGATTAAGTCAATTGATCTTCCACTATTGTAGATGTGCGGGCCCTTTCTAGGGTTGATTGTTCTCAGCTAGTTACTATGGCTCAGTTGCATCGGAGAGATGCAATCGTATCTATTAAGCATTGGATGCTATGGGTTGGAGGATGGGTTGGCTCAATATTTTGGTTATGGTGAGGGATCCAATTAGAAATTCAATTCGTGTAAATGATGGGTCTAATTTAACTAATGAGTGGAGCAATATTCCGGGCATGGTGAGCTTCATGAATTAGAGACTTGATTTGGGTACACCATGATTAGAGTATCATTGGATAAGAGTTGTCCATCCATCAGGTTGACCCATCATCAATAACTATTAGGTGAGGCGGTGTGCCAGTCAGTGGGACCGCACCACCCACTAAAAATCATTGATCATGAAGATTTTTGCATCTTTACCAAGAAAATATAGGGATCTGAGAAAATAGTGAAAGCCTAATTTGTTTAAAAATAAAACTTCTAAATAAATTGATTAAGTCTAATTATAAAATCTAACTGAAAACTTTGACTCTCTATAGGAAAATGTCTGCATCCAACCCACTAGCCCATAGCTTGGACACCCACGGACTGACTGGACCCAATTACAAGGATCGACTTTGAAACTTCGAAATCATTTTGAGTTCTGAGAAGTTTACTCATGTATTGGAGTAGGATCCTTCCATTTTACCAGCCCGTCCATTCATTGAACAGAGAGCATCTTTGGATAAGTAGATGGATGAAGATAATAAAGCTCAATACTACATGTTGGGCTCGATGTCTGATGAGCTCCAGTGCCAACATGAAGATATTAAGATTATCCACCAAATGTTGGCTTACCTGCAATAGTTGTTTGGTGAATAGAGTCACACAGCCAAGTATTAAGTCACTAGGAGACTTTTTAAGGCTCAGATGCATGATGGACAGTAGCTCTAGATCATTGTCTAATGATGATCAAGGATTTAGAGGAGCTTGAGAAGCTTGATGTCAAGTTGGACAAGAACATGCAGATTGATGTGATCCTGTAGTCTTTGACATGCGTATGGGCAGTTCATCATGAACTACCATATGCATAAACTTTAAAATACCTTGGCTGACCTTATGAACATGCTGGTTACTGTTGAGCTCTCTATGGAAGGTTCAAAGGACTCAATTCTTGCTGTGGAGTAGACTTTCTTCAAAAGAAAGTCTTTTGGAAAGAAGAAAAAGTCTGCAAAGAAGCAGAAGATAGAAGGTGGAAAGAAGAAAAAGGCAGAACCAAAGAAGAAGACTGCTGACAAAGGAAAGTATTTTCATTGCAATAATGACGACCATTAGAAGTAGAACTATCTTTTATACCTGGCCAGCCTAAAGAACAAGAAGAAGGCAGGTCCTTCTGGAGGTATGCTTGTAATTGAATCTAACCTAATAGTTTCTTTTACATCCAGTTGGGTGCTTAACTTTAGTTCTAGTGCTCATTTGTGCACTTTCATGCAGGATCCTGAGGAGAGCAGAAGATTGAGGGATGGTGAGATTATCCTATGCATTGAAAATGGAGCAACAGTTGCTGCTGTGGCCATTGGAACCCATTCTCTTCGACTACTGTCAGGATTAGATTTAGTACTTAGGGACTATTGTTTTGTGCTTGCTGCAAGTAGGAACTTGATTTCTGTTTCTTGTTTAGCACATGAAAGTTATGTAAGTAGCTTTCTTAAGGACCACTGTACTATTCTTTTTGAAAGAATTAAAATTGCAAGTGGTTTTCTAATTAATGATCTCTATCAGTTGCATATTGCTGTCTCTATGTTTAATGTCAAGCAAAATGTGAATGCCGTAGGACTAAAGCAATTTAGGGATAGTCTAAATGATAGGTATCTATGGCACTTTATGCTAGGTCATATAGCAGAAGATAGGGTTAACAAATTGAAGAAATCTGGGCTATTGAGTTTGTTGACTTCAGAGTCATATTCGATTTATGAATCACGCCTTCATGGTAAAATGACCAAGCTCCTCTTTGTAGAACATGGGGAAAAGGCCACAAACCTACTTGCCTTGGTATATTCGGATGTTGGGCCTATTTGATGTCCCGACCAGAGGCAATTATGTCTACTTCATCATCTTTATCGGTAATTTCTCGGTACAGGTACGTATATTTGATGCGACACAAGTCTGAAGTCTTTGAAAGGTTCAAGAAATTCAAATATGAAGTAGAAAAATAAATCAAAAGGTCCATTAAGATTCTTCAATCGAATCGAGGAGGCGAATACTTTAGTTAGAAATTTCTAGACTATCCTAAGAAAAATGGTATAGTGTCTCAATGGACTCCACCTAGAATGCCTTAACTCAATGGGGTTTCAGAATGGAGTAATCAGACCTTATTAGATATGGTTCGATCCATGATGAGCTTCACAGACCTTTCTGATTTTCTTTGGAAACATAGTCTAATGACTGTAATTTATTTATTAAATAGGGTTCTCTCTAAAATCATTCCTACCGTACCGTATGAGATAGACATGGTAAGAAATCAAGTTTAAGTCACCTCAGAATTTGGGATTGTCCAGCTCATGTCAAGAGACAGCAGGTGGACAAGTTAGAGTCAAGATCCTTTAGACCATGGTTCATAGGATATTCTAAAGAGTCATTAGGATATTGCTTCTATCTTCTAGAAGATCATAATATGATTGTGAGTCGACATGCTATTTTTCTTGAAAAATAGTTTATTCAAGATGGTGGCATCAGAAGACTGATAAGGCTTGAGGAGAAAGTCTCCTAAGAGCAATGAACTAAGGAACCTGTGGAACCCAGTCAGTCAGAGCCAACCCTAACACTACCTCCTCCACCTCGTAGGTCAAATAGAATTTTTCGTCCCTCTGAAAGGTACTTAGGTACTATTTCAAAAGATGTAGAGAAAATATTCCTCACGAAAAATGGGGTTCATAGTGATGATCCCGAAACTTATGATAAAGCGATATCAGATATCAAATTCGAGAAATAGTTAGAGGCAGTGAAGTCAGAGATTGATTTAATGTACTCAAACCAAGTCTGGACCTTGGTAGATCTACCAAAAGGTATAGTACCTATTGGGTGTAAATGAATCTATAAGAAAAAGATAGGTGCAGATGAAAATGTGGAGACATTCAAGCCTAGGTTAGTGGCAAAAGGCTATAGTCAATGCGAAGGTATTGACTATCAAGATACCTTTTCATCAGTGGCCATGCTTAAATCCATCCACACATTGCTTGTTATTGCATTCTATTTTGATTACGAAATATGGCAGATGGATGTGAAAATGGCGTTCTTAAATGGATATCTTGAGGAAGATATCTATATGGAACAACTGCTTGATTTCACATCCAGTGATGATGATCACAAGGTCTGCAAGCTGTAAAGGTCAATTTATGGACTTAAGCAAGCATCTCGGAGCTGGAATGCTCGTTTTAATGATGTGATCAAAATATTTGGTTTCATAAAAAATGAGGAGCCCTTGTTAGATATATGTGCCCTAGAAGCTAGAATTGGTTGACACTTGTAATACACTTCTAGGGGCAAAATTGTAATTTTGACTATAATTAATGAAATGGGTTATTTTCTATCACACATGTGTATTTAGTGTCTGTGATACATCCTTTGAGTTAATGGTAATGATAATTCATATTTTCAAGAGTTGAAAATTTAAGACATGAATAATCATTATTAACTCATAAACAGCTCCCGACCATAGGATCATCACGAGGATGGTGATTGATCCGGAAGGTTGGTGTATGATCGCTTCTCTTTAGTAGATGAGTCTTGAGTCTACGGTGTGGAGACACCGGAGCGAGAGTACAGGTACTCGTTAGAGAACGAGGGCACTGAGCGTGACCACCTCGAGTAGTCATTAGGGAGTCTACCTTCTCGTCAATGACTGACTCGATGCTGCAGTAGTGTGTCTGGTTCTTTGACCTGAGATGCATCGGCAGTTCACCTTGAGGGTGTTATAGTTTGACTACACCATTACTCGGTCTCCTAGCCATATGGAACCCTGAGGTGTATGTTGGCTATGACATGTTCATTGTAGGAACTGGATTGCATCAAGATGGGATCTATCTACCTCGGTGGTAGAGGAGTAGCCCTATGATGATCATGAGAATCAAGTCCAGAAATCCATGGCCATGGTAGAGTGAAATAATAGAAAGAGTTTCTATTTAGATTTTCACATTGGACTCGAATCGAATGATTACATCATATGACAGAGACTAGGGTTTGACGAGTTCACCTTAACCCTAATCTGATCGGGGCTCAAGATAGAAGAACTTGAATCACACAGGTAGCTGCACCAAGAGGTTCGCATTCAGCTCTGATGGGTTGCCACCATATACTGCTAGGTGTCACTGGTGGATTTTGGGAGCAATTAGAATGATTTAGATGATCGATCATTCTAGCTGTTCGAATCAGAAGAGTTCTGATCCATCGAAAGGAGTTTCGATGATGTCTATGATAGAGATCATGACATATCCCATTACCATACAGAACTGAACCTAACTGGGTCACACAAACAAGGGTTTGAATCTGGTGATCATCAATTGAACTGATCTAGTTCAATTGATCTGAATGAGATTCAATTAGGTTCAAGGAAATCGTGCTAGCACTCGATTGAACCTAACGTTCTTCTTTTACTATCATAAATAAGTTGTCCTGACTGAGCCAAAGGAGTTTGTGCTCAATCAGAGGCCTTCATATGGTCTGACTGGAGGTTGTCCAAGTCAGAATAGGTTGTCTTATTTGTAAGACATTACCTGCCATTTTTGGTCACCTGCCATTTCTTGTTCTTTGACTTTGGTCAAAAGTCTACCTTTGACTGGTCAAACGTTGACCATTCACCCTTTGACTTTTGACCACATGTCATGCACCTATTGGAGAGCTGGTGGGGGCCTGTCCCCCTGCCAGAACCTGGCAAGGAGAAGGGCGCACGCCAAGGGTGGCGTGAGCCCAAGTAGGAGGCGCCTAGGAGTCCTTGTTGGACAAGGACTCCACCTCCCTTTAGGATTCCAATCAGAGTTCTACTAAGAATCCAGTTTGACTGGTCTTAGGCGCCCTCTAAGGAGGAATCCAGGGGTCTCTATTCCAACCAATCAGATTTAGATCTGATTTCACAAAGGGTTGTGATTGGTTGAGAGGAAGAGGAGTTGGATCACAAGAGGTCTATAAATAAGACCCTGCGCCCAACCCTAATTCCAAGTAAGATGAATGCTATTAGATACGCCCCAAGGCTGCCTCTCCCCTCCTTCTCCATGCCATAGTCTCTTCTCCTCTTGCTCTCCACGTCCAAAAGGTGTTTTGGACTTAGTTTGGTGCGATTCAGATCAAGGAAAGGCGATCAAAAGCAAGAAGGCTGCGCTGCTGCAAAAGGACGACTGCAGATCTTCAAAAGAGTTTTGAAGATCCTCCAGATCAGATCCAGATCTGATTTTTGGAGGTGTGATAGAGAAGAAGAGGATCTCCAGATCCAACCCGAGTGGATACCGGTAGAGGCCAGGCGCTTGCGTGGCTAAGATCCAGAACCTTCCGCTGCAATCAGGATCATCTACAGGGTAATAGGATTACCCAAATCAGGTAAATTAAATTTGATTTAATTTATCTTATTTTATTTTATTTATTAAAATAATAAGAATCAGATCTGAAACATATCAAGATCTGATTAAGATCAAGAGAAAATTTTTGAAATATATCTCTTGATCTAATCAGATCTGGACGAACCTGGACCGGGAAATCAGGATTTCCCTTCAACTGGTATCAGAGCCATGGTTCTAAAATTGTTTAGATCTGATTTTAATTTTATTTTAATTAGAAAATAAAGTGATTTCAGATGTCACATGAGATGTGATCAGATCTGAAATCAAAAAAATTAAAATTAAATGATTTGGATCTAAGAACATGAAGATATGCATGACTAGTTCTAGAATAGAATAGTTCTATAGAATAGTTTTGCATGTCTTTGATTTAATCTGATTAAATCATATTTTAGATCTTCTTATTTACTATTTTCTGATATTATAAGTGTTATAATAACATCTGATAAACAGCAAATAAAAATTATTTAATTTTAAATATCATATGAGATATGATAGATGCATGACTAGACTAAGTTGTAGAATAGTTCTACATAATTGTCTAGATTAGAATTTATTTTGATTAGATCAATTTAAATCTAATTTTTTAGATTATTATGTGATAATTTAGATCTGAAAACATGCATGATTTGATACATGAGATGTATGCAAAATATGCCATGATTAGATCTAAATTTGTATATGAGATATATGATATAGATCTGATAACTGTTTTGTAGTATTACATGTTCCTGATTAAGGCGTTCCTCTTGGCCGTCCGGTCATAAGAACGAAGAAGGGTTTAAAGGCCCTCTCTTCCCATTCGATGGGGTGTTCTTATGACGTGTAGGGGTGCTGCGTGTTCGTCCTTAATCAGAAACCCAAAACTTACTTTCTGCAAAACCCTAGATCCTGAAACCCTAGGATTTATTGTGCATATTTTGTTTATGAACCCAACTTAATTAAGAATTAAGTTTATGGAATATTAATTAGGTCTAAAATTGAGAATTTCAGATCTAAGACATATTCATAATACTGGGTTCGGGCTTGGGTAGCTCAATTAGGTCTAAGCGGTTGATCAAACCGAATCAAGAGTTGGTTAGATGGGATCAACAATGCTTAAATTGACCAGCCTAATAGGATTAAGTCTGGGTCAAGATCGAGTCACGATCAAGCAAGACCTAATTAGGCTCAGAGGTTAGAGTCTGGATTGTAGGCTAACCCAATTGGTTCTGACTCAACAATTTGGTGTCTAAGGTAAGTTTGGCACAGACGACCGACTGGTTTTTAATTGGAAGCTACTCGACCTGAATGCGTTCTTGTGCGAGTTAACGGCATATTCCTTCCACCGGTCTCACTTACCTGGCCATATCTGTTGACACAGTTCTGATCTGAGGTGGTCAATAATCCGAGCTGACCCATGCCACTAGGTTAGTCATAATTGTTATGACTAAGCCAAGTCTAGTTTAATGAGACCTGAATCAATTCTCCCTAAGAAAAGATTAAGTCCGAGGTCTTCCACCATTGTAGACGTGCGGGCCCTTCCCGGGGTTGATTGTTCTCGGCTGGATACAGTGGCTCAGTTGCACCGGGAAGACGCAACCATGTCTATTAGGCATTGGATGCTATGGGCTGGAGGATGAGTTGGGCTCAATATTTCGGATACGGTGAGAGACCCAATTAGGAACCCAGTCTATGCAAATGGTGGGTCTGACTTAACTAAGGAGTGGATCAATATTCCGGATACGGTGAGATTCATGAATTAGAGACCAAGTTTGGGTGCACCATGATTAGAGAATCATTGAACAAGAGTTGTTCACTCATTGGCTAACCCATCACCAATAACTGTTAGGTGAGGTGATGAGTCAGTTGGTGAGACCGCACCACCCACTAGAAATCATCAATCGCGGAGATTTTCGCATCTCTACAGAGGGAGTGTAGGGATCCGAGAAAATAGTGGGAGCTAATTTGTTTAAAAATAAAATCCCTAAATAAATTGGTCAAGTCAAAATTACAGTATCTAACTAGAATCTTTGACTCTCTACAGGAAAATGTCTGCGTCCAACCCACTGGCACGTATCCTAGACACACATAGACTGACTGGACCCAATTATAAAGATTGGCTCAGGAACTACAAAATTGTTTTGGGTTCAGAGAAGTTAACACATGTTTTGGACCAGGACCCTCCCACCTTACCAGCTCGTCCATCCACTGAACAGAGAGCGTCTCTGGAAAAATGGATTGACGAAGACAATAAGGCCAGATACTACATGTTGGGCTCGATGTCTGATGAGCTCCAGCGCCAACATGAAGATATCGGGACTGCTCGCCAAATGTTGGCTCACCTGCAGGAGATGTTTGGTGAACAGAGTCGCGCAGCCAAATATCAAGTCACAAAATGACTTTTTAAGGCTAAGATGCGTGATGGGCAGTCAGTCCAAGATCACTGTCTGACAATGATCAAGGACATGGAAGAGCTTGAGAAGCTCGGTGTGAAGTTGGACTTGGATTTGCAGAACGATATTATTCTGCAATCCTTGACTGATGCATATGGGCAATTCATCATGAATTACCACATGCATAAACTTCAAGAATTCCTTGGCCGAGTTGATGAATATGCTGGTTACCGCTGAGCTTTCTATGAAAGGTTCTAAAGGCTCAGTTCTTGCTATGGAACGGACTTCTTCCAAAAGAAAGTCTTATGGAAAGAAAAAGAAGTCTGTGAAAAAGCAAAAGGTAGAAGGATCAAAGAAGAAGAAGGCAGAACCGAAGAAGAAGGTCGATGGCAAAGGAAAGTGTTTCCATTGCAACAGCGACGGCCATTGGAAGCGGAACTGCCCTACTTACCTGGCCACCCTGAAGAACAAGAAGGAAGGTCCTTCTGGAGGTATGCTCGTTATTGAGTCTAACCTTACGGTTTCTTCTGCATCCAGTTGGGTGCTTGACTCTGGTTCTAGTGCTCATCTGTGCACTTCTATGCAGGGTCTTGAGGATAGCAGGAGGCTGAGGGATGGAGACATGATCCTACGTCGGTAATGGAGCAAGAGTTGCTGCAGTAGCCGTGGGAACATACCCTCTGCGATTACCATCTGGTTTAGACTTAGTTTTAAAAGACTGTTATTATGTGCCTGCAGCTAGCAGGAATTTGATTTCTGTTTCATGCTTAGCACAAGAAGGTTATGTGATCACCTTCTTTAAGGACCATTGTAACATTCTTTATGAAAGAAATAAAATTGCAAATGTTTCCTTGTTTCCTTATTAATGGTCTTTATCAGTTGCATATTGATGTACCTGTATTTTAACTATCGAGCAAAACGTGAATGCCAAACGACCTAGGGATAGTCCAAACGACAGATATCTATGGCACCTGAGATTAGGTCATATAGCAGAAGATAGGATTAACAAATTGGAGAAAAATGGGCTATTGAGTCCATTGACTTTTGAGTCATATCCAACTTGTGAATCTTGTCTTCAAGGCAAAATGACTAAACTCCCTTTTGTTGGACATGGGGAGAGGGCCACAGATCTCCTTGCCCTAGTACATACTGATGTGTGCGGCCCATTCGATGTGCCGGCTAGAGGCAATTTTGTCTACTTCATTACCTTTACCGATGATCTGTCTAGGTATGGGTATGTGTATCTTATGAGACATAAGTCTGAAGCCTTTGAAAAGTTCAAAGAATTCAGACATGAAGTAGAAAAACAAACTGGAAAACCCATTAAGGTTCTTCGATCAGATCGAGGAGGTGAATACCTTAGCCGGGAATTCCTAGACTATCTTAAGGAAAATGGCATAGTCTCTCAATGGACTCCACCAGGAACACCTCAACTCAACGGGGTTTCAGAACGGAGAAATCGGACTCTATTGGATATGGTTCGATCCATGATGAGCTTCACAGACCTCCCAGATTTTCTTTGGGGACATTCATTATTAACTTCAATCTATTTACTGAATAGGGTTCCCTCTAAAACCGTTCCTACCACACCGTATGAGATATGGCACGGTAAGAAACCAAGTCTGAGTCATCTCAGAATTTGGGGTTGTCCGGCTTATGTCAAAAGACAACAAGCGGACAAGTTAGAGTTTAGGTCCTTTAGAGCTCGATTCATAGGATATCCTAAAGAGTCATTAGGATACTATTTCTACATTCCAGAAGACCACAATGTGATTGTGAGTCGACATGCCATATTTCTTGAAAAATAGTTTATTCAAGATAGTGGCATTGGAAAGCAGATTAAGCTTGATGAGAAAGTCTCACAAGCAGAACGAGCTAAGGACCAAGTGGAACCAAATCAGGTTGAGCCAATAAGAACACTACCTCCTCCACCTCGTAGATCGGAAAGAGTTTTCCCGTCCCCCTGAAAGATACTTAGGTATTATTTCAGAGGATAGTAGAGGAAATGTTCCTCATAGGTAATGGTGCTCATGGTGATGATCCCAAAACCTACAACGAGGCGATATCAGATATCGACTCCGAGAAATGGCTTGAGGCAATGAAGTCAGAAGATTCGACTCGATGCACTCAAACCAAGTCTGGACCTTGGTAGATCCACCAGAAGGTATAGTACCTATTGGGTGTAAATGGATCTTCAAGAGAAAGATTGGTGCAGATGGGAATGTGGAGACATTCAAGGCTAGACTGGTGGCAAAAGGTTATAGTCAACGCGAAGGCATTGACTATCAGGATACCTTTTCCCCGGTAGCTATGCTAAAATCCATCCGCACATTGCTTGCTGTTGCAGCCTATTTCGATTATGAAATATGGCAAATGGACGTGAAAACGGCATTCCTAAATGGATATCTTGAGGAAGATATCTATATGGAACAGCCGCTAGGTTTCACATCCAGTGATACTGATCACAAGGTTTGCAAGCTGCAAAGGTCCATATATGGACTTAAGCAAGCATCTCGGAGCTGGAACACTCGTTTCAATGATGTGATCAAAAAGTTTGGTTTCATCAAAAATGAAGAGGAACCATGTGTTTTCAAAAGGGTCAGTGGGAGCGCTGTTGTCTTCCTCGTATTGTACGTGGATGACATCCTCCTTATTGGGAATGATATTCCCATGTTGACATCAGTCAAGATGTGGTTGTCCAAGGAATTCTCCATGAAAGACCTAGGTGAAGCATCCTTTATTCTAGGAATTAAGGTCTATAGGGATAGACCGAATAGGATGCTAGGACTTTCACAGAAGATGTACATAGAGGAAGTACTAAAGAGGTTTAGTATGGAAAACTCTAAGAGGGGATTAATACCCTTCAGACATGGTATTCATCTTTCCAAGAAGATGTGCCCCAGCACACCTGAGGAAATAGAACGCATGAGCAAGATCCCTTATGCTTCTGCAATAGGGAGCCTCATGTATGCCATGCTATGTACACGACCTGATATAGCCCATGCTGTGAGTGTCACAAGCAGATATCAGTCAAATCCAGGTGAAGAACACTGGACTTCTGTGAAATGTATCCTTAAGTACTTGAGAAGAACTAAGGATATGATGTTGGTCTTTGGTAATGGAGAACTCCAAGTTCAGGGATACACAGACTCGGACTTCATGTCCGATATAGATGATCGAAAGTCGACATCTGGAAGTCTGTTTGTGTGCAATGGTGGAGCTGTCAGCTGGAAGAGTTCCAAGCAAACTGTGATAGCAGATTCCACCATGGAAGCAGAATATATAGCTGCATCAGAGGCTGCAAAGGAAGCATTCTGGTACAAGAAGTTTGCTGCAGAAATTGGAGTAATGCCATCAGATGCCATTCCTCTTTACTGCGACAACAATGGCGCCATAGCCCTTGCTAAGGAGCCGAGGTCTCACCAGAAGTCCAAGCACATTGAGCGGCGATATCATCTCATCCGCGATTACCTTGAGAAAGGTTACGTTGAGGTCAAGAGAGTCAACTCCACAGATAATGTGGCAGACCCACTTACAAAGCCGTTGGGCCAGCAGAAGATCGAAGCCCACCTTGAGAAGATGGGACTTAGACTTGTAGCCAATTGGCTTTAGGACAAGTGGGAGATTGTTAGATATATGTGCCCTAGAAGCCAGAATTGGCTGACACTTGTAATACACTTCTAGGGGCAAAATTATAATTTTGACTATAATTAATGAAATGGGTTATTTTCTATCACATATGTGTATTTAGTGTCTGTGATACATCCTTTGAGTTAATGGTAATGATAATTCATATTTTCAAGAGTTGAAAATTTAAGACATGAATAATCATTATTAACTCATAAACAGCTCCCGACCATAGGATCATCACGAGGATGGTGATTGATCCGGAAGGTTGGTGTACGATCGCTTCTCTTTAGTAGATGAGTCTTGAGTCTACGGTGTGGAGACACCGGAGCGAGAGTACAGGTACTCGTTAGAGAACGAGGGCACTGAGCGTGACCACCTCGAGTAGTCATTAGGGAGTCTACCTTCTCGTCAATGACTGACTCGATGCTGCAGTAGTGTGTCTGGTTCTTTGACCTGAGATGCATCGGCAGTTCACCTTGAGGGTGTTATAGTTTGACTACACCATTACTCGGTCTCCTAGCCATATGGAACCCTGAGGTGTATGTTGGCTATAGCATGTTCATTGTAGGAACTGGATTGCATCAAGATGGGAATCTATCTACCTCGGTGGTAGAGGAGCAGCCCTATGATGATCATGAGAATCAAGTCCAGAAATCCATGGCCATGGTAGAGTGAAATAATAGAAAGAGTTTCTATTTAGATTTTCACATTGGACTCGAATCGAATGATTACATCATATGACAGAGACTAGGGTTTGACGAGTTCACCTTAACCCTAATCTGATCGGGGCTCAAGATAGAAGAACTGAATCACACAGGTAGCTGCACCAAGAGGTTCGCATTCAGCTCTGATGGGTTGCCACCATATACTGCTAGGTGTCACTGGTGGATTTTGGGAGCAATTAGAATGATTTAGATGATCGATCATTCTAGCTGTTCGAATCAGAAGAGTTCTGATCCATCGAAAGGAGTTTCGATGATGTCTATGATAGAGATCATGACATATCCCATTACCATACAGAACTGAACCTAACTGGGTCACACAAACAAGGGTTTGAATCTGGTGATCATCAATTGAACTGATCTAGTTCAATTGATCTGAATGAGATTCAATTAGGTTCAAGGAAATCGTGCTAGCACTCGATTGAACCTAACGTTCTTCTTTTACTATCATAAATAAGTTGTCCTGACTGAGCCAAAGGAGTTTGTGCTCAATCAGAGGCCTTCATATGGTCTGACTGGAGGTTGTCCAAGTCAGAATAGGTTGTCTTATTTGTAAGACATTACCTGCCATTTTTGGTCACCTGCCATTTCTTGTTCTTTGACTTTGGTCAAAAGTCTACCTTTGACTGGTCAAACGTTGACCATTCACCCTTTGACTTTTGACCACATGTCATGCACCTATTGGAGAGCTGGTGGGGGCCTGTCCCCCTGCCAGAACCTGGCAAGGAGAAGGGCGCACGCCAAGGGTGGCGTGAGCCCAAGTAGGAGGCGCCTAGGAGTCCTTGTTGGACAAGGACTCCACCTCCCTTTAGGATTCCAATTAGAGTTCTACTAAGAATCCAGTTTGACTGGTCTTAGGCGCCCTCTAAGGAGGAATCCAGGGGTCTCTATTCCAACCAATCAGATTTAGATCTGATTTCACAAAGGGTTGTGATTGGTTGAGAGGAAGAGGAGTTGGATCACAAGAGGTCTATAAATAAGACCCTGCGCCCAACCCTAATTCCAAGTAAGAGTGAATGCTATTAGATACGCCCCAAGGCTGCCTCTCCCCTCCTTCTCCATGCCATAGTCTCTTCTCCTCTTGCTCTCCACGTCCAAAAGGTGTTTTGGACTTAGTTTGGTGCGATTCAGATCAAGGAAAGGCGATCAAAAGCAAGAAGGCTGCGCTGCTGCAAAAGGACGACTGCAGATCTTCAAAAGAGTTTTGAAGATCCTCCAGATCAGATCCAGATCTGATTTTTGGAGGTGTGATAGAGAAGAAGAGGATCTCCAGATCCAACCCGAGTGGATACCGGTAGAGGCCAGGCGCTTGCGTGGCTAAGATCCAGAACCTTCCGCTGCAATCAGGATCATCTACAGGGTAATAGGATTACCCAAATCAGGTAAATTGAATTTGATTTAATTTATCTTATTTTATTTTATTTATTAAAATAATAAGAATCAGATCTGAAACATATCAAGATCTGATTAAGGTCAAGAGAAAATTTTTGAAATATATCTCTTGATCTAATCAGATCTGGACGAACCTGGATCGAGAAATCAGGATTTCCCTTCATCCCTATGTTTTCAAAAAGGTCAGTAGGAGTGCTATTATCTTTCTTGTACTATACATGGATGATATCCTCCTAATTGGAAATGATATTCACATGTTGACTAAGGTCAAAATGTAGTTGTCAAAAGAGTTCTTTATGAAAGACTTAGGAGAGGCATCCTTCATTTTAGGAATTAAGGTCTATAAGGATAGACCAAATAGGATGCTAGGTCTCTCACAGAAGATGTACATAGAGAAGGTGCTAAAAATGTTCCGCATGAAAAACTCTAAGAGGAGATTGGTGCCCTTCAGACATGGCATTCATCTCTCCAAGAAGATGTATCCCAACACACCCGAGGAGATTGAACACATGAGCAAGATTCCTTAAGCTTCGGTAATAGGAAGCCTCACATATGCCTTGCTATGTACACGACCTGATATAGCCCATACTGTGAGTGTCATGAGTAGGTATCAATCAAATCTGGACAAAGAGCACTAGACTTCTATGAAGTGTATCCATAACTACTTGAGAAGGACTAAGGATATATTCTTGGTCTTTGGCAATGAAGAACTCCAGGTTTAGGGTTATACAGACTTAGACTTTATATCTAATATAGATGATCGAAAGTCAATATTTGGTAGTCTATTTGTGTGCAATGGTGGTGCTGTTAGTTGAAAAAGTTTCAAGCAGCCCGTGATAACAGATTCCACCATGGAAGTAGAGTACATCGCTACATCAGAAGCTACGAAGGAGGCATTTTGGTACAAGAAGATCACCATAGAACTCGGAGTGATGCCATCGGATGCTGTCCCTCGGTACTGTGACAACAGTGGCACCATAGTCCTAGCTAAGGAGCGAAGGTCTCACCAAAAATCCAAGCACATCGGACGATAATTGCACTTTATCCATGATTACCTCAAGAAGGATTATGTTGTGGACAACATGGCTGATCCACTGATAAAGCCTTTAGGCCAGCAGAAGATCGAAGCCTACCTTGAGAAGATGAGACGTAGATCTGTAGCCAATTGACTTTAGATCAAGTGGGAGTTTGTTAGATATATATCCTAAAAGCCAGATTGGCTGACTCCTATAATACACTTTCTAGGGGCATTTCTATAATTTTGACTATAAATGAATAAATGGATTATTTTCTATCATATTATACATACATACTGCTTGTGATACATCCTTTGAGTTAATTAGGTATGTTAAACATACATTTTCAAGAGTTAAAAATTTAAGGCATATGTTGTCATAATTAACTGATAAATTATTTCCAATCATAAGATCATCATGAGGATGGTAATTGATTCAGAACATTGGTGTATGATCACTTCCTAAGGATAGATAAATTTTGAGTCGATGGTGTGGAGACACTGAAGTGAGAGTACAGGTACTCGTTAGAGAATGAGGGCACTGAACATGACCAATTCGAGCAGTCATAAGAAAGTTTACCTTCTCATCGATGACTAGCTCGATGCTATAGTTGTGTATCAGGTTCTTTGACCTGAGGTGCATCGATAGATCACCTTGAGTATGTTATAGTTTGACTACACCATAACTCGATCTTCTAGCCATTCGAAACTTTGAGGTGTATGTTGGCTATAGCATGTTCATTGTAGAAACTGGATCGCACCAAGATAGGATCTATCAACCTCGGTAGTGGAGTAGTCCTATGATGATCATGAGATTAAGTCCTTAAGACCATGGCCATGGCAGTGTGATATAATAGAAAAGAGTTTTCTATTAGAATTTTACATCGGACTCGAATCGAATGATTCCTTTATATGATGAGTGTTGGGTTTGATGAGTTCACCTTAACCCTAATCCTGTCGGGACTCATGATAGAAGAATCCATTCACCCAAGTAGTTACATTGAAAGATTTGCTTTCAGTTCTGATGGGTTGCCATCATATGCTGTTAGGTACCACTGGTGGATTTCGGGAGTAATTAGAATGTTTTTGATGATCTATCATTCTAATTATATGAATCGAAAAAGTTTTAGTCCATCGAAAGATGTTTCGATGATGTTGATGATAGAGATCGTGACATATCTCATTACCAAACAAAATTGAATCTAACTGGATCATACAAATAAGGGTTTGTGTTTGGATGTGATCAATTAGGTTAAGCCAGTTTGATTGATTTGGATTAGATCCAATTAGGTTCAAGATGAAGGAAAAATAGCTTTTTCTGCCACAGGATCGGTCTGATCTGACCAAATCTATAGAAAATATTTTAAAAATTATTTCTATAGAGTCTAATCTGATCAAAGAGTTCTCTGATCTGATTCTAATGATTTGATATTAAAATTAAATTTAAGAAATAAATCAGACATAAATTTTGTACTTGATTGGATAATTAGATTATCCTACCGATGATCTATAGAAGCTTTGAGTTTTGGATCAAGCCATGCACATGCCTAGCCTCTACTGGAGTCAACTTAGGCTGGATCTGGAGATGATCTTCTTTTAGATCTGATTAAAAAAAAAAAGATTTAAATCTGATTTGCAGAGACTTCAAACCAATTGATGAAGGCAGCACGCTCATCTCACGAACATTGTTTCTTTCCTGAAAACCTTTGCACCAATTCTTTTGTAACTTCTCATGGAACCTTGGCCCAACCTTTGGGCATGGAGAAGAGAGAGAGGAGGGGCGTGAGGAAGGAGGGGATGGCAGCTTGGGGCTGCATGGAGAAAACAAAACTTTTCGAAACCTTGGGGCGTAGGGTCTCTTAAATAGAGCCCTGCGCCACCTCAGAGTTCAAATCAATCAAGCAACCAATTGCTTGATTTAGTTATGATTTCTTGACTGATTTTCATGCCAACTCACATCAGAATTGCAGCCCCAAAACATCCCATATTTTCCATACAAAATAGGTAGGAAGAGAGGGAGGAAGTTTAGTGCACGATGGACTCTTCCTTCTCTCTAAGAGTTTGATCTCTATCAAACCTCTTTGACTTGTCAAAACTGAATTTTGACCAAGTCAAAGCCTATCCATTGGGGCACACGCCTAGGGAGATGTGCACCCTCTCCATGCCATACAAAAAAGGTGGAGGTGCGCACCCTAGAAAATCTCTAGGGGGCGTGCGCCCTTGATCCCTTCTTTCTTACAACAGGGTCAACCTTTGACCCTAGTGTGCGATAGAAAAAGGTAGGTGACTAGAAATGGCAGGTGACCGAAAATGGTAGATGTTGTCCTAAAATCATCTGATAAATTAAGACAATCCTATTCTGACCTAGACAAGCTCTAATCAGAGTTTCGATTGAGATGAACCAGAAAGACTACAGAAGGAGAATGTTAGGTTTAATCATGTACTAGCATGATTTCCTTGAACCTAATCGGATCTAATCCAAATCAATCGAACTAACTCCATCCAATTGATCACAATCAGACTCAAACCCTTGTATGTGTGACCCAATTGATTCAATTCTATATGGTAATGAGATATGTCATGATCCCTATTATTGACATCATCGAAATATCTTTCGATGGACCAGAACTTTTTTGCTTCATATAATTAGAATGATCGATCATCAAGATCATTCTAATTGCTCTCAAAATCCACCAGTGACACGTAGCAGCATATGGTGGCAACCCATCATAATTGAAAGTGAACCTCTCGATGTAGCTACTTGTGTAAATCGATTCTACTATCATGAGTCTCGATAGGATTAGGGTTTAATGTGAACTCATCAAAACCTAACATCCATCATATGAATGAATCATTCAATTTGGTACACCAGCATCGTCACCAATGGATCAAAGCTCCCAGGTAGCGAACATAGCAGCAATAAACTTTTATCCTCCTCTTCGAGATTCATCCTAATGTTGAGCTAATCCATGCTCATTCGATCGAATCACTAAATATGTCTCACAACATCCTCGTCCTCTTGCATCTGAAGGCTGTATAGTTGCTTCTTCAACACCAACTTGTTGCACATGTTCTTCTCCATGTACAACTAATGTAACCTCGACCATAACCTCTTCAATGTCTTCTCCTCCAACATGCCATACAACACCTCATATGCCAGATAAGTCCTAATCATGGCACATGCCCTTTTCTCCAAGGATATCCACTCCTTGTCTATCATCTCCTCTAACATATCTTTCAAGGCCTAATCCAGTCTCATCTAAACTAGCAGATCTTCCATCCTAACCTTCCACATCATGAAATTTTTCTTTCTATCAAATTTCTCAAAACCTACCTTCAACCCACTATTCTCTATGATCGAACTGAATCAAAAATAGCAAACAGATAGATCTAAAAAATTACCTTGACTAAGAATGATGGATAATAGCCCTATGCTCTCTCCCTTCCTCATGAATCCTAGAGGAATCCTTAGATCTGAACTTCACTACTAATCTTTGCTAAAACCTAATCTTCTTTCTCCTCTACACTCAACTAGGCTCTGATATCAAGTGTTGGAACAATCGGTACTACTCTGACACTAATTGTTCTACTTATGGCCACTTGAAACCATAATCGTAGATTCGATCTCTTGTGCAAACCTACGTGTTAATCCAGAAATATGTAGAAGAATAAAGTATAGATGGCAGAACCTAGGGCTTAGCATTGGAACCAGAGAGAAAAGAGAGGAGAGTTAGGGAGAAAAGCTCTGTATTGATTCCACTCTCTTGTAAAGATTATAATACCTGAGTTCATATACCCTAGGATTTTTGTCACATCACATAATCCAAATAAATCCAAATCCTAGCTGAAAAACTCTCCTAGGCTAATCCAATACATGAAAGCACTCACCGAGTCCATGTACATATATCTCACATGCTCTCATCCCCTAGATCTAAACCCAACCCATACATGAGTTAGCCCCCTTAAGACCTTATTGGTCCAGGCCTTAAGACCCTAGGATAAAAATCTATCCTAGACCCAAACAAAAAATCCCATTCAGTTCTGTTCACCATCATCGAGCTGGCTCACTCAAAAGCAAGCTAGTTCGACTGCATCTCATCCGAATCCTATCTTCTGTCTGCCTGAGATAGCTAGCTCGATTGTGCCCTGAGCTGGCTCGATCTCAATTTGAGCCGGCTCGACTACGTATCTGAGCCAGCCCATCTATGTGTCAGCCCCTTATCTTGGTTGATTCTTCTCCTGGCTCGATCCTTTGCTCCATCTTATATCTCAAATCTCCGAAGCACCTACCAAGCTCCTCAAGATCCTCACACATAAACCTTGAGTCCGTGCAGGGCTACATGTCGCCTTCACCTAGGATAACTTCTATCCTAGCCTTAGGACTCATGCCCGTTCTAATCTTTTAGAGTCGACACCCTGGCTCCTTCCGTGGCCTTTCAAGGCTTGAAAGCACCACACCAAATCCTATAGACTCAAGACTCATCTATCCTAAGGAAGTGATTGTACACCAACCTTTTGGATCAATCACCATCCTCGTGACGATCCTACGATCGGGAGCAGTTTATGAGTTAATTATGAAAATTCATGTCTTAAATTTTCAACTCTTGAAAATATGAATTGTTATTACCATTAACTCAAAGAATGTATCAAAGATACTTTTAAATACACACTATGATAGAAAAATAATTTTTTTATTAATTTATAGTCAAAATTATAAAATTATTCTTAGAAGTGTATTATAAGTGTCAGCCAATCTAGCTTCTAGGACAACATCTAATAAACTTTCACTTGACCTAAAGTCAATTGGCTACAAATCTAGGTCCCATTTTCTCAAGATGGGCTTCGATCTTCTATTGGCCTAAAGGCTTTGTCAGTGGATTTATCATATTGTCCACGGAGTCGACTCTCTTGATCTCGACGTAACCCTTCTCGAGATAATCGTGGATGAGGTGGGATTGCCACTTTATGTACTTGGATATTTGGTAAGACCTCGGCTCCTTAGCCAAAGCTATGGCGCCATTGTTGTCATAGTACAAAGGGACGGCATCCGATGGCATCACTCTGAGCTCTACGGTGAACTTCTTATGTCAAAATGCCTTCTTTACAGCTTTCGATGCAGCGATGTATTCAGCTTCCATGGTGGAATCTGCTATCATGGTCTGCTTGAAACTCTTTCAGCTGACAGCACCATCATTGCACACAAATAGACTACTAGATGTCGACTTTCGATCATCTATATCAAACATAAAGTCTGAGTCTATATAATCTTGGATCTGGAGTTCTCTATTACTAAAGACCAAAAACATATCCTCAGTCCTTCTCAAATACTTAGGATATATTTCACAGAAGTCCAACACTCTTCACCTGGATTTGATTGATACCTACTTGTGATACTTACAACATGGGCTATATCAGGTTGTGTACATAGCATGGCATACATGAGGCTTCCTATTGTAGAAGCATAAGGGATCTTGCTCATGCATTCAATCTCCTCAGATGTGCTAGGGCACATCTTCTTGGAGAGATAAATATCATGTCTGAAGGGTACCAATCCCCTCTTAGAGTTTTTCATGCTGAACTTCTTCAGCATCTTCTCTATATATATCTTCTATGAGAGACCCAGTATCCTATTCGGTCTATCCCTATAGACCTTAATTTTTAAAATAAAGGATACCTCTCCTAGGTCTTTCATAGATAACTCTTTTAACAACCATATTTTGACCATAGTCAACATGGGAATATCATTCCCAATTAGGAGGATGTCATCCACGTACAGTACGAGAAAGACAATAGTGCTCCCACTGATCTTTTTGTACATATAGGGCTTCTTCTCATTTTTGATGAATCCAAATAATTTGATTACATCATTGAAATGAGTATTCCAACTCCGAGAGGCTTGCTTAAGTCTTTAGATGGATCTTTACAGCTTGCAGACCTTGTGATCAGCATGACTGGATGTGAAACCTAGCGACTATTCCATATAGATATCTTCCTCAAGGTATCCATTTAAGAATGCCATTTTTACCTTCATCTGTCATATTTCATAATCGAAATAGGCTGCAATAGTAAGTAGTGTGTGGATAGATTTAAGCATGGCTACTGACGAAAAGGTATCCTGATAGTCAATGCCTTCACACTAACTATATCCTTTTGCTACTAACCTAGTCTTGGATGTCTTCACATTTTCATCTGCACCTATCTTTCTTTTATAGATCCATTTATACCCAATAGGTACTATACCTTCAGGTGGGTCTACCAAGGTCTAGACTTGGTTTGAGCGCATTGAGTTAATCTCTGACTTCGTTGCCTCTAATCATTTCTTGGAGTCAATATCTGATATTGCCTCGTTATAGGTTTTGGGATCATCACCATGAACTCTATTTTTTGTGAGAAATATTTTTTCTACATCTTCTAAAATAATATCTAAGTATCTTTCAGGAGGATGAAAAATCCTATTTGATCTATGAGGTGGAGGAGGTAGTGTTTGGACTGGCTCAAACTGATTTGGTGTCTTAGATTTCTTAGCTCGTTGCTCTTGGAAGACTTTCTCCTCGAGCCTTATTTGTCTTCCGATGCCACCATCTTGAATAAACTATTTTTCAAGGAAGATGGCGTGTCAACTCACAATTATATTATGATCTTTTGAAAGATAGAAATAATATCTTAATGACTCTTTAGGATATTCTATAAAACAAGCTCTAAAGGATCTAAACTCTAACTTGTTCGCCTGCTGTCTTTTGACATGAGCCGAACAACTCCAAATTCTGAGATAACTCAGACTTGGTTTGTTACCATGCCATATCTCATATGGTGTGGTAGGAACGATTTTAGAGAAAATCCTATTCAGTAAGTAAATTATGATCATCAAACTATATTCCCAAAAAAAATCAGGGAGGTCGGTGAAGCTCATCATAGATCGAACCATATCTAATAGGGTTCGATTCCTCCATTCTGAAATCCCATTGAGTTGAGGTATTTCGGATGGAGTCAATTGAGAGACTATATCATTTTCTTTAAGATAGTCTAAAAATTTTTGACTAAGATATTCACCTCCTCGATCTGATTGAAAAATCTTAATGAGTTTTTCAGTTTGCTTTTCTACTTCATATCAAAATTTCTTAAACTTCTCAAAGGTTTCAGACTTGTGTCGCATCAGATATACATATCCATACCGAGATAAATCATCGATAAAATGGTGAAGTAGATGTAGTTGCCTCTAGCCAATACATCAAATGGGCCGCATGCATCAGTATGTACTAGGGCAAATAGGTCTGTGGCTCTTTTTTCATGTTCTACAAAAGAAAGCTTGGTCATTTTGCCATGAAGGCATGATTCATTAATTGAATATGATTCAAAAGTCAACGGACTCAATAGCTCGAATTTTTTTAATTTCTTAATTCCGTCTTCTGCTATATGACCTAGCCTAAGGTGCCACATGTACTTATCATTTAGACCATCCCTAGGTCGCTTTAGTTCTATGGCATTTACGATTTGCTCGACATTTAACATAGATACATCAATATGCAACTGATAGAGACCATTAACTAAGAATCTACTTACAATTTTATTTCTTTCAAAAATAATAGTACAATGGTCCTTAAGAAAGTTAATAACATAACCTTCATATGCTAAACAAGAAATAAAAATCAAATTCCTGCTTGTAGAGGCATAAAATAGCAGTCCCTAAGAATCAAATCTAAATCAGATAATAGTCAAAGAGAGTAGGTTTCCACAGCCACAGCATCAACTCTTGCTTCATTTTTTATGTGCAGGATCATCTCACCATCCCTCAGCCTCCTGCTCTCCTCAAGATCCTACATGAAAGTGCATAAATGAGCACTAGATCCAAAGTCAAACATCCAACTGGATGCAGAAGAAATGGTTAAGTTAGATTTAATCACAAGCATACCTCCAGAAGGACCTACCTCCTTCTTGTTCTTCAGGGTGGCTAGGTATAAAGGGTAGTTCCGCTTCTAATGGCCGTCAAAATTGCAATGGAAACACTTTCGTTTGTCGACGGCCTTCTTGTTTGGCTCTCCCTTCTTCTTCTTCCCACTTTCTGTCTTCTGCTTTTTAACAGACTTCTTCTTCTTTCTAAAAGATTTTCTTTTGGAGGAAGTCCACTCCATAGCAAGAACTGAGCCCTTTGAATCTTTCATGGAGAGCTCAGCAATAACCAACATGTTCATAAGTTTAGCCAAAGTATTTTACAGTTTATGCATATGGTAGCTCATGATGAATTGCCCATATACATCAGTCAAGGATTGCGGGATTATATTGATCTATAAGTCCTTGTCCAACTTGACATCGAGCTTCTCAAGCTCCTCTAAGTCTTTGATCATCATCAAATAAAGATCTTGGACCGACTGCCCATCATGCATCTGAGCCTTAAAAAGTCTTCTAGTGACTTGATATTTGGTTGTGCGACTCTGTTCACCAAACTACTCTTGCAGGTGAGCCAATATTTGGCAGCTAGTCTTTATGTCTTCATGTTGGCGCTGGAGCTTATTAGACATTGAGCCCAACATGTAATACCTGACTTTGTTATCTTCATTCATCCATTTTTTTAGAGATACACTCTGTTTAGCAGATGGACAGGCTGGCAAAGTGGAAGGATCTTGTTCCAACACATGAGTCAACTTCTCAGAACCCAAAATAATTTTAAAGTTTTGGAGCCAATCCTTGTAGTTGGATTCGGTCAATCTATAGGTGTCCAGTATACGGACTAGTGGGTCGGATGCAGACATTTTATTATAGAGAGTCAAAATTTCTAGTTAGATTTTATAATTAGACTTAACTAATTTATTTAAAAGTTTAATTTTAAACAAATTTAGCTCCCACTATTTTTTTGGATCCCTACACTTTCTTGATAGAGATATGAAAATCTTCATGATCATAAATTTTAAGTGGATGGTGCGGTCCCACCGACTGGATCACCACCTCACCTAATAGTTATTAGTGATGGGTTAGCCCGATGGATGGATAACTCTTATCTAATGATTCTTTAATCATGATGCACCCTAACCTATCTCCAATTCATGAATCTTACCATATCCGAAATATTGATCCGCTTCTTAGTTAAGTTAGACCCATCATTTGCAAGAATTGGATTCCTGATTGGATCCCCACCATATCCAAAATATTGAGCCCAACCCATCCTCCATTCTATAGCATCCAATGTCTAATAGATGTGGTTGCATCTTTCTGATGCAACTGAGCTACTATAACCAGCCGAGAACAATCAACCTCGAAAAGGGCTTGCACATCTACAACAGTGGAAGACCAATTATCTTAATCTTTTCTTAGGAAGATTTAATTTAGGTCTCTTAGATTTGACTCAATCATAATGGTTATGACTAGCCTAGTGGCATAGGTTAGCTTAAATTGTTAGCCACTTCAAACCAGAATTGGGTTGACTCAAATGGCCAGGTAAGTGAGATCGGTGGAAGAAATATGCCATTAACTCGACAAGAATGCATTCAGATTGAGTAGCTCCTAATTAAAAATCAATCGATCATATCTGTCAACTTACCTTAGACACCAAATTATCGAAACATAACTGATTGGGTTAACTTGCAATTCAGGCTCGAACCATGGAGCCAAATTTGGTCTTAATTCAATCAATCACATGTGGCTGTGAGTCGATCTTGATCTAGACTTACAACTATTGGGCTGGTCAATTATAAGCACTCTTGATCCCACCTAACTAACTCTTACTTCGGTTTGATCAACCGCTAGACCTAATTGAGCTACCCAAGCCCGAACCCAATTTTATGAAGGTGCCTTAGATCTAAAAATTTATAATTTTTAGATCTAATTAATTTTATAATCTTAATTCTTAATTAAGTTTGGATTCATAAACAAAAATATGCATAAAATGCTAGGATTTCAGAATCTAAAATTTTATAAAAATTAAATTTTGGATTTTTGATTAAAGATAGATGCGTGGCATCCCTACACGCCATAAGAGCACCCCATCGATTAGAAAGAGAGGGTCTTTAAATCCTTCTTACTCTTATAACCGAACGAGTATGAGGAAAGCTTTAATCAAAAATATTAATTACACTATAAAGTAACAACATTTATAACATACATCGCATGTAAAATTATAAATCTATTTATGCATGCTTATACATCTCATGTATCATTAATTAAATCAAATATGCATGCTCTCAGATATATCACATATAATATCTAGAAAATAAGATTTTAAATTTG
The DNA here is from genome assembly GCA_006176705.1 of Cocos nucifera. Taxonomy (NCBI): domain Eukaryota; kingdom Viridiplantae; phylum Streptophyta; class Magnoliopsida; order Arecales; family Arecaceae; genus Cocos; species Cocos nucifera. The sequence continues at coordinate 70,359 of QRFJ01002328.1, read as the reverse complement.
ATCATATCAAATAAAATTTATTCTAGACAATTGATAGAACTATTCTACAACTATTGTAAACGTGCATCTATCATATCTCATATGAACAATCAATTATTTAATTTTTTATTTTCAGATCTTTATAACATTTAAAATATCAGAAAAATAGAAATAAAAGAGATCAAAAATTATTTTTAATCATATTAAAATAATAATTTTCTTAGACTACACATAGAACTATTCTACAATCTTGTCAATACATGCATCTCATACATGATTGATCTATTTATTAAATTTTTAATTTTTTGATTTTAGATCCGATCACATCTGATATGACATCTAAAATTTTTAAAATTATATCATAATAGAAATAAAAAATTAGATCTAAGATTGATCTGAAGAACTGCTAACCTGGCTCTGATACTAGTTGAAAGAAAAATAGCTTTTCCACCATAGTATCGGTCTGATCTAACCAGATCTATAAAAAATATTTTAAAAATTATTTCTACAAAGTCTAATTAGATTAGAAAGTTTTTTGATCTGATTCTAATGATATGATATTAAAACTAAAATTAGAAAATAAATCAGATATAAACTTTGTACATGATTGGGTAATTAGATTACCCTGCCGATGATCTACGAAAGCTCAGAATTCTGGATCAAGCCAGCACGTGCCTGGCCTCTACTGAAGTCCACTTGGGCTAGATTTGGAGGTGATCTCCTTCTAGATCTGATCACAAAAATTAGATCTAAATCTGATTTGTAGAGCCTTCAAACCAATTGATGAAGGTAGTGTGCTCCTCTCACAAACGTCGTCTCTTTCCTGAAAACTTTTGCGCCAATTCCTTTGTAACTTCTCTAGGAACCTTGGCCCAACCTTTGGGCACGGAGAAGAGAGAGAGGAGGGGCATGGAGAAGGAGGGGACGGCAGCTTGGGGCTTTGGAGCATGGAGAAAATAAAACTCTTAGAAACCCTAGGGCCCAGGGTCTCTTAAATAGAGCCCTGCGCCACCTCAGAGTTCTAATCAATCAAGCAACTAATTCCTTGATTTAATTCTGATTTCTTGACTAATTTTCATGCCAATTCACATCAGAATTGCCACCCTAAAACATCCCATATTTGCCATAAAAAATAGGTAGGAAGAGAGGGAGGAAGTTTAGTGCGCGATGGACTCTTCCTTCTCTCTTAGAGTTTGATCTCTATCAAACCTCTTTGATTGGTCAAAATTAGATTTTGACCAAGTCAAAGCCTATCCATTGGGGTGCACGCCTAGGGGAACGTGCACCCTCTCTATGCCATACCAAAAAGGTGGGGGCATGCACCCCAAGAAAATCTTCAGGGGGCGTTCGCCCTTGATCCCTTCTTTCTTACAACAGGGTCAACCTTTGACCCTGGTGTGCGACAGAAAAAGGCAGATGACCAAAAATGGTAGGTGACCAAAAATGGCAGTCATTATCCTAAAATTATCTGATGAATTAAGACAATCCTATTCTGACTTGGACAAGATCCAATCAGAGTTTTGGTTGAGACGAACCAGAAAGACTATAGAAGGAGAATGTTAGGTTCAATCATGTGCTAGCATGATTTTCTCGAACCTAATTGGATCTAATCCAAATTAATCAAACTGACTTAGTCCAATTAATCCAACCAAACTCAAACCTTTGTATGTGTGATCCAATTAGGTTCAATTCCATATGGTAATGAGATATATCATGATTTCTATCATCGGCATCATCAAAACATCTTTCGATAGACTAGAACTTTTCTGATTCATATAATTAGAATGATCGATCATCAAAATCATTCTAATTGCTCCCAAAATCCACTAGTGACACCTAGCAGCATATGGTGGCAACCCATCAGAATTGAAAGTGAACCTCTCGGTGTAGCTACCTGTTTGAATCAATTCTACTATCATGAGTCTCGACAGGATTAGGTTTTAAGGTGAACTCATCAAAACATAACATCCATCATATGAATGAATCATTCGATTTAAGTCTGATGTGAAACCCTGATAGAAAACTCTTTTCTATTATATCACACTGCCATGGCCATGGGCTTAAGTACTCAATCTCATGATCCTCATAGGACTATTCCTCTACTACCGAGGTTGATAGATCCCATCTTGGTGCAATCCAGTTCATACAATAAACATGCTATAGCCAACATACACCTCAGGATTCTGAATGGTTAGGAGATCGAGTTATGGTGTAGTCAAACTATAACACACTCAAGGTGAACTATCTATGCTCCTCAGGTCAAAGAACCTAACACACAACTATAGTATCAATATAGTCATCGACGAGAAGATAGACTTCCTTATGACTGCTCAATGTGGTCACGCTCAATGCCCTCATTCTCTAACAAGTACCGTACTCTTGCTCCGATGTCTCCACACCGTAGACATAAGACTCATCTATCTTAAGAAAGTGATTGTACACCAACCTTCTAGATTGATCACCATCCTCATGACGATCCTACGGTCAGGAGCAATTTTTGAGTTAATTATGAAAATTCATGTCTTAAATTTTCAACTCTTGAAAATATGAATTATCATTACCATTAACTAAAAGAATGTATCACAAACACTTTTAAATACACACTATGATAGAAAAATAATTTTATTATTAATTTATAGTTAAAAATATAAAATTATTCTTAGAAGTGTATTATAAGTGTCAGTCAATTTGGCTTTTAGGATACACATCTAATACAAAAAAATCATACTAGCATATGATTGAGCCTAATATTCTCCTTCTGTAGTCTTTATGTTTTGTTTTGGATGAGTTTGACTCATCCAAAATCCTGACCAAAACTTATCCAGATCAGAAAATGATTGTCTTAATTTATCAGATGATTTTAAGATAACACCTACTAATTATTGTCTCCTACCATTTTTAGTTTCGAACAAAGATCAAAGGTTAACCCTGACATTAGAAAGAAGGTACAGGGGGCATGCGCCCCTAGAGAATTTCTAGGGGGCACGCCCCTAGATGATTTGTATGGCATGGAGAGGGTGCATGTCCCTCTAGGCATGCACCCCATGTGGATAGATTTTGACTTGATCAAAATTTAGATTTTACTAGTCAAAGAGGTTTGATTGAGATCAAATTCTAAGAGAGAAGGAAGAGTCAATCGTGCACTATCTTTCTCTCTCTCTCCCTATCCAATGTGTATGACGTTGATGGGGTTTAAAGTGGGCATCAAAACCTGGTGTTTATGCATGGGAAATCAACCAAGATTCTGATTTAATCAAGCAACTTGATTGCTTGATCAAATCAAACTCTTAGGTGGCGCAGGGCTCTATTTAAGAGACCCTACGCCCTAGGGTTTTTAGTTTTGCTTCTCCATGCCTAAGTTTGGATAAAGAAAGGAGGACTCCTTGCCGCCCACTCTACCTTGATGCCCCTTGGACCAAGTCAAAACCCATGGGGCTTTGACTTTTCCACTCTTATCTCCATCCCTCCCTTCATGTGTGGCATCCCCATTAAGGGCCATTAGATGGCCATCTTATCTAATCCAAGCTCTTGAATTATGTCGCAATATATTTATGCATCACGACTCTCCATAGAAAAACTACGTAGAATTAGTCCAAAGAGTCCTTCTACTTTAAGGCACCTCTTGGACTAAGTCTACATAATTTTTAAATGGCACAAAATTTAGATGTGCATGAGATTTGATGATGGAGCATGAGATGTTGACATGGAAAGGGCGTGAGAAATTTAGATGGCACCCCTACGTACATTATAAATAGGGGTGCACTCCGAGAGCAAGTATTCTGAAATTCCTCTTTCTTTCTTACAAGTATTTTCTTATTGTCCAATTTTCTTTCTTCCCTTCTCTTGTCCAGACCTTATCCTAATAAGGACAAGAAGTCTTCCTTAAGACAAAGTGATTAGGAAGAAAAATTAAGAAGACAAAGAAAAAGAAAGAAAGGCAAGGAAAAGCTAGGAGGATAACATTAAAGACTAAGGAAGGTCCTGCCCAAATAATTAAAATTTTTATTATAAAAATTTTTAATTAAAATTAATCAGAGGTGCTGGTATCTTGATCAAGTCTCCGTGTGAATTAGCATTGGAGGGTGAACACATGGGCACCTGATGGAAATCCTGACGGACTGCTATCGATGATCAGAGTCAAAATTAGGGTTTAATGATTGAGGTATGTTCCAATACCCTCTTATATGTCATAAATATATTTTATATGATTTAAATACTAATAAGATGGTCCTATGATTTAGGTTTATTTTTATGATTTCATAAATTTATTTTTGAAATTTGTGCTTCCATCCTGTACATCAAATCCAACAGTGGTATCAGAGCAAACCTTATTAGGTTACATCATATCTTGCTATGTTTATAGTAATGGCATAATTGTAAATATGATATGACCATATTTAATTAGTTTAGCATGTTATTTATACGATGTGATCATATTTGTTTTATCATAATTAGATTATGATGTATGTATCATTCTGTAAGGTTGCCCTGACATCGTGGCATATGTTCACTATGTAATGATGGTCCTAGAATAATTATATATGCTATTATGTTTGTAATATATCATGATTGACATATATTCATGTGTTCAGTATGATTTTAAATTAGAATGTGCAAGAGACCATGTAAAGCCCTCTATAAAAAAATATCTTAAGTTATAGTGTAATTAACCAATAGCAGAATCAGTCTGGATATCTAATTGATCAATCGGTATCTAGGAAAGTAGTTCATGAATGATAAAAAAAATATGATTTCTAATTAATTCTGTTGTCTGACCTGATCAATTTATTGGTGTCTAAGAAAAGCAATGGGGGGACCCCCACCTCTCTCCCACTTACCTAGCTAATTAGATTAATTTAATTCTAGATTGGGGTGCTTAGAGTTATATTCACTACATTAAGGCCTTCCTTCATGCTAAGTCATTATTATGTCATGAATCATATTAGGATTGTTGTGTAACCACAAGACCTATTATGGGATTGATGTAATATTAATCTGGTGCATTGTGATGCTTACAGCATTTTGGGTATAATTGCTTTGTTGTGCAACTACAAGAGTAATTATATTCCATTTTGACTGTATAGAAATGAAGGATCCTACTTAACTAAAATATTATAGTTTGTTGTGTTAACACAAGGCTATTAATGTTTTAGAGGCTAGGGTTATAATGAGGATTGCATGAGATGCAATTGGAAAGAGTTTTCTACCTTTGAACTTATAAAAGGTTTGTTGTGCTAACACAAGATCTTTTATAAGGAATTAGGATCTCAATCCCATTAAGAAAACCAATTAGGGTTTCTCGATCATTATAGTAGAGGATTATGATATTCGATAAAATAGTGGGAGACATAATGAAATTAAAGACCTAATTTAATTATGCATGTCATCATGAGTTGTTTACTTATGTAATGTTCTTTATTATGTAGATTAAATGGCTTCTTCACTATCATTGCGTTCAATATTGGATTCAAATAAATTGATCGGTCCTAACTATGTGGATTAGCTGAGAAACCTAAAAATTATACTCAGTCAAATAAAATTCTTCTATATTCTTGATGCCCCTGATCCTAAGCCATTAGAAAAAAATGCCACAGAGGAGGATAAGTCCACATACAAGATGTGGCAAAATGATTCTCTTACCGTCAAATGTATCATACTTGCCTCCATGAGTAATGAATTACAAAGGCAGCATGATGGCATGGATACTAAATCCATATTGCTCAATCTAAAAGAGCTTTATGAAGAACATAGTAGAATTACTAGATATAAGATATCTAAGCAGTTATTCTATACCAAGATGGTAGAGGGATCATCTATGCAAGATCATGTGCTGATGGTAATTGATCTAATTACTCAATTAGGTCAATTAGGTTTTGTCATGGATGGGGAGTTAAGTCAGGATTTGATCTTACAATCACTTCCAGAATCATTTTCTCAGTTTGTTATGAACTATCACATGAACAAACTAAATACTTTCTTGCCTGAGTTGTTAAATATGCTCAAGATAGCAGAGAGCCATATCAAGAAGGATAAGGCTCCTCTTCTTCTTGTAGATAAGATCTCCAAGAAGAAGGTAGGTCAAAAGGATTCAAAGAGGAGGCTGAACCCTAAAGGTGGCATAAATAAGAGGAAGAAGGAGAAGAAGGCCTCCGGATAGATGATCTATTTTCACTATGGTAGAGCAAATCATTGGAAGAGGAATTGCAAGGCTTACCTTACAACTATGAAGACTAGTGCAAATAATACACCAAAAGGTATGTATGAGATACATACAATATTATCATTAAATTCTTTCATTTCAAACTCTTGGGTATTGGATACCGGCCGTGGTTTTCATATCTACAAATCTTTGCAGGGACTGCAGAAAATTAGGAGTTTGAAGAAAGATGACTTCGAGCTCTATGGCACTGGAGGAGAGTCTATCCAAGCAGAAGCTGTAGGGATAAATATATTGAAGTTATCTTCTGAAAAGATATTAGAGCTTACAAATTATTATTATATGCCTAAGATCATTAGAAATATTGTATCTATACTCTTGTTATTAAAAAAAGATTATAGTCTTGAAGTAACGAGCAAAGGTTGCTCGATTAAATATTCTAATAAGAATATTTATTTTGGCATTTTTAACAATGGCTTGTTAACTCTATGTTGGATGACAATATTTTTCATATTGATGAAAATAGAAAATGAAAGAGAGAAGACGTTAATAATACTTTACTTTGGCATTATCGACTTGGTCATATTAGTGAGACTAGGATTAACAAGTTATACAAAGAAAAGTTCTTTGAACCTTATGATTATGAATCATTAGGAACTTGTGAATCATGCCTCATGGGCAAAATGACCAAGACTCCATTTAGTGGACATGGAGAAAGGACAAATGAGTTATTAGGGCTTGTACATTTGGATGTATGTGGTCTTATGACAACTCAGGCCAGAGGAGGATACTCTTATTTTATAACGTTCACTGATGATTTATCTAGGTTTGGATATGTGTATCTTATGAAATACAAATTTGAAGTCTTTGATAAATTTAAAGAGTATCAAAGTATGATTGAGAAATAAATTAGAAAGAGTATAAAAATCCTTTGATCTGATCGAAGAGGAGAATACTTATCTAGTAAATTTCTAGACTATCTTAAAGTAAATGGCATTCTCTCTGAATGGACCCCTCGTCATACGCCATAATTAAATAGTATAGCCAAAAAAAAGAATCATACCTTATTATATATGGTACGGTCCATGATGTGCTTCACAGAATTATCTATTTCCTTCTGGGGTCACGTCTTAGAGACCATAGTATATATCTTGAATAGAGTACCTTCTAAGACTGTATTTAGTTCTCCATATGAGATATGGAGAGGGAAGAAATCTAATCTTAAGTATCTTAAGATATGGGATTGTCCAGCATATGTTAAAAGAAACTTTGGACATAAGTTGGATGCTAGATCAGATAGATGTCTATTTGTGGGATATCCTAGAGATAGTATTGGATATCTATTCTACCACCCTACTGAACAAAAAGTTTTTGTAAGTAGGCATGCCACTTTCATGGAGAAAGAGTTCATCCTAGAAAAGGGCAGTGGGAGAAATATTGAACTTAATGAAGTTCAAGAAGAACAAATAGATATTTTTCAACCAAAAAAATATATAAATATGGAAGAACCAGAACAAACAATGCCTATCCGTAGGTCTGATAGAGTGCGACATACACCTGTGAGGTACGGATTTCTTATTGAGAATAATGAAGCCCAAGTAATTGAGAATGATGAACCTCTGACCTATATGGAAACTATCATAAGTAGAGACTCTGACAAATGGCTGGCTGCCATGCAATCCGAAATGGAGTCCATGTACACCAACAAAGTATGGACTTTGGTGGATGCACCAGAGGGTGTAAACCCTATTCGATGCAAATGAGTCTTTAAGAAAAGGATTGGAGCAGATGGTCAAGTTGAAACCTATAAAGCCAGATTGGTGGCTAAGGGTTTTAGGCAAAAATAGGAGATTGATTATGATGAAATATTTTCACCTATTGCCATGCTCAAATCTATTCGGATTATGCTTGCCATAGCAGCATATCATGATTATGAAATATGGCAAATAGATGTGAAGACCGCTTTCCTTAATGGTTTTCTAGAGGAGGATGTCTACATGTCACAGCTAGAGGGATTTGTCTAAAATGAGAGACCAAATCAGGTATGCGAGCTTAAAAGATCCATTTATGGATTAAAGCAAGCATCAAGAAGTTGGAACATCCATTTTGATATTACAGTCAAAGAGTTTGGCTTCATTAAGAATATGGATGGACCGTGTGTATACAAGAAGACTAGTGGCAGTGCCATAGTTTTCTTGGTTTTGTATGTTGATGACATGCTCCTCATTAGAAATATCCCAATATTGCAATCGATCAAGTTATGGCTATCAAATAAGATTTTCATGAAAGACTTGGGAGAGGCATCCTATATACTTGGAATAAAGATCTATAGAGATAGATCTAAAAGAATGCTAGGCTTGTCCCAATCTAGGTACATTGACTTAATACTGAAAAGATTTAGTATGGATAGGAGTAAAAGAGGTTACCTTCCCATGAGTCAAGGCATACATCTCTCTAAGAAAATGTCTCCTAAGACACCTGAAGAGAGAAATAAAATGAGTTCTATTCCTTATGCTTCGACTATAGGATCAATAATATATGCCATGTCGTGTACCAGGCCTAATGTTGCTTATGCCTTAGGCATTGCAAGTAGATTTCAGGCTGATCTAGAAGAGTATCATTGAAAAGCTATGAAAAATATTCTTAAGTACTTGAGAAGGATTAAGGATATTTTTCTTATATATGAAGGATCTGATCTTAAACTAGAAGCATATTCTAACTCTAGTTTTTAATCAGATCCAGATGATAGCAAATCCATTTTAGTGTATGTCTTTACTCTGAATAGTGGAGCGGTGAGTTGGAAGAGTACCAAGCAGCCAACCGTAGCTGACTCAACCACTGAGGTAGAATACATAGCTATAAGTGAAGTCGCCAAGGAAGCTGTCTGGATGAAGAAGTTCATCACTGAATTAGGTGTTGTTCTTAAAATTGAGAATCCAGTACCACTTTACTGTGATAATACTGGAGCAGTTGCTCAAGCAAAGGAACCAAGGTCTCATCATAAGTCCAAGCATATTCTGAGATGCTTCCATTTCATTTGTGTAATTATTGAAAGATAAGATGTTGTCATTGAATGAGTAGATACAAAGAACAACATAGCAGACCCGTTCACTAAGGCTTTACCTCAGCAATAGTTTGATCGCCACCTTGAATGTATAGGATTAACATATAAGGGCGATTGGCTTTAGTGTAAGTGGGAGATTGAAAGGAATATGCCCTCAAGCTAATCGAAATATGTATTTTGATGGGGCTGTTCTTTGTCTTCCAAACTCATGTAATGATATTTTAAAATACATAAAGGCATTTATTTCATCATATACTACATCTTAATTACTGATTTAAGATTATGATGAATCTCATAAATTAGGAATATGATTTTAGGATTATGATAAGATCATACCAGTGAGACTTAAAATCTTAAAACCCTAATTTAAATATTCCTGATCAATGGAACCTTGAGTTTGGAATTAATATTTTCGGTAAGACTGGCACATCCTGTGTATGCTCGATGGAGAGGGTGATTGATTTCACAATCACTTATGTGTGACACTAATACAAGGATGTGGGTGCTCATTAGAGAATGAGTTCACTAAATTGATCCAAGTCGAGAATATCTAATGGAGTCTTATTTACATGTCAATAGATGATTCTCATAGTGGGAGTTGTGCATATAGTCTTTTAACCTTAAACTGCCATAGAACCTTATATATATGAATCCATATTTTGGTTCATACTCATTCATAACTCAGTCATATACGGGGTGATTTAGATATGGTGGATTATATATATGAAAGTTGTGAGTAGGTTAACATGGAATCAATCACTCTTGGTAAGAGGAGATCGCATCCTGCCTGCTTCAATTAAATGATGATTCAGGAAGTCTTTGATCAAAGCATGATGAAAGTTAGAAATGGTTTCTAATGTTTCATTAATTGAATCATCATCATAAGATTGAGAGAAATATGAATCTGATATTTGGTTTGACATATTTCCATTCCCAGAGTCATATTCGAGATGCAGGTGATCGAAGGATCTTATTGCACGGTAACTTTTCACTGAAGGATATTTTTGGTATTTTCATCAAAATTTCATATCCTCCAGGTAGACATGATATGTTGCTAGACGTCAATCTTGTCTAGTAGGTTTGATCGAATTAAAAAGTTTAATTTGATCATTAATTAGAAAGAGTTCTAATTGGTCGAATCGGGTTAGCTAATTTTGACCTAAATCAGTTTGATTGAGTTTTAACCAGATTAGGTCAAATCACACCCGGACCCACTGCTGGCTAGGTGTGGAATCCAATGGATCATACACAAAAAAAATTGATCAAGGATCTAATTGGACTAGACCATGTTTGCAAATTAAACATGCTAGCACATGTTGCAAATCCTAGCATGTAGATTCGAATTGGATTCGAATCAGATTCCAATTTGGGCTAATTTTGATCTGATTTGAGTCAAATCAGATTTGGTCTTAAATTGGATTAGCCTAGGCTTATTGGGCTTCTTATTAGGTGCCATATACTTGAGTCCCACATGCCAGAGACTCTCTCTCTTGGCGTGTGGGAAATATTTTATGTGCAAGGGACTCTTGGCGCATAGATGGTTGGTGCCAACCTTTTTTGACTTTTCCACCTTTAGTTTTACATAAGTTTTATTATGAAATATTTAGATCTAAGAAGGGGCGTAGAAGAGTCCTTTTGCAGGTAAAATTCCTTGATAGATAATCTAAAGTTTGGATAAAGAAAGGAGGACTCCTTCCTTTTGCAGGTAAAATTCCTTGATAGATAATCTAAAGTTTGGATAAAGAAAGGAGGACTCCTTGCTGCCCACTCTACCTTGACGCCCCTTGGACCAAGTCAAAACCCATGGGGCTTTGACTTTTCCACTTTTATCTCCATGCCTCCCTTAATGGGTGGCGTCCCCATTAAGGGCCATTAGATGGCCATCTTATCTAATCCAAGCCCTTGAATTATGGTGTCATATATTTATGCATCGTGACTCTTCGTAGAAAAACTACATAGAATTAGTCCGAAGAGTCCTTCTACTTTAAGGCACCTCTTGGACTAAGTCTACGTAATTTTTAAATGGCACAAAATTTAGATAGGCATGATATTTGATGATGGGGTGTGAGATGTTGATATGGGAAGGATGTGAGAAATTTAGTTGGCACCCCTACGTACATTATAAATATGGGTGCACTCTGAGAGTCCAAGTATTCTAAAATTTCTCTTTCTTTCTTACAAGTGTTTTCTTATTATCCAATTTTCTTTCTTCCCTTCTCTTGTCTAGACCTTATCCTAACAAGGACAAAAAGTCTTTCTTAAGACAAAAATATTAGGAAGAAAAATTAAGAAGACAAGAAAAAAGAAAGAAAGGCAAGGAAAGGCTAGGAGGGTAACATTAAAGGCTAAGAAAGGTTCTGCCCAAATAATTAAAATTTTTATTATAAGAATTTTAATTAAAATTAATCAGAGGTGCTGGTGTCTTGATCAAGTCTCCATATGGATCAACATTGGAGGGTGAACACGTGGACATGTGGTGAAAACCCTAACGGACTGCTGCCGGCGATCAGAGTCAAAATTAGGGTTTAGCGATTGAGGTATGTTCCAATACCCTCTTATATATGTCATAAATACATTTGATATAATTTAAATACTAATAAGGTGATCCTAGGATTTGGGTTTGTTTCTATGATTTCATAAATTTTCTGTGAAATCTATGCTTCTATCCTGTACACCAAATCCAGTGGGGTGAAGCCACGCTTTGGGTTAACGGCTGCTTCGAGGCAACTCATGCTGAGAGGAAGAGCTCGACTTTTACAACATCTTTCTATCAATGCCGATCCAAGATCAGAGATCAACCTATTTTAATTTTTAATTTTTTTTTCTTTTTAAATTTTATGTATTTAAATTCTAAAATTTTAATTAATAAAAATTTTATTTTTATGCATTTTAATTTCAGCTTTTTATTTTTATTACAGTTTAATTTCTATATTTTAATTATTATTTTTTATTTTATTATAAGTAGATGCTAAGATCTAACTAGTAGATCTTAGTACCAAGTTTAAATTTCTACATCTTTTAATTTTTGCTTTTTATTTTCCAACTTTACTTTTAATTTTAATTTTTTTTTATAAAATCAAAGATTTCAAATCTAAAATATTATCTTTTCTATGGATTCGACCCGACTTACTGCTATCTATATATTTTTAATTGATTTAAGAAGTCAGATTTAAACTAATAAACATGGTGTCTTAACGACAACATCGTGATCTATCAAGTTTTTAGCACCATTATCGAAGATTATTTTTAATTTTTTATTTTAATTTTTTTGATTTATTTTAAATAAATTAAAAATAATTTTTGGCACCATTTTTAGGGAGGAAATAGATGTTATTTTTATATTTTTTATTGATTTTTTTAATTTTTTTGTAAATTAATTGTAAATAATTTTTTTTGTAAATATTGCTTACTAACTTTTTTTATTTATTTTGTAGAAAAGATAAAAGAAGAAAAAAAAAATTAAGAAAAATAAATCATCTAATCTTGTTTGGTGAGATCAATCCTAATCTTCGATCTTTTTCTTTTTTTTATTTTTTTATTTTTAAATTAATTTAAAAAATATCCACTTAAATCTAATTAAAAGCTTCATGATAAGATTAGAAATTTTGACTATTTAGAGCATACATCATATTAGTTTTATTTTTATTTTCTTTTTGATGATCGCTGGAGATAAGGGGAGCATCTCAACTTCAATTAGTTGCATGCATCTAGTTTAAATTGCATAGAACCACATGCTTGAAAATTTTTTTTATGCATACTCATATTAAATCAACTTAAGGGCAACACTAATTAAATAAGATAAGGCGAAGATTTGATCACACTTTCACAAACAACCAACCAGCATCCTACATTGACCTAAGCTTTTAATTTTAAAATCAATTAGACATCGACCCTAGGAACTCGAGCTCATTAGGATAATGAATCCTAAATGTTGGATAGGATTAGGGTTAGTCAATTTAACTGGTGTCTAGAAAAGTGGTTCAGGAATGACTGGATCCGAAGAAAGGTGGTTACTTAATTGATTCCATTAGCTTACCCGGCCAAGCATAATTGGTGTCTAAGATAAGCAACAGGAGGATCCCCACCGATCTTACACTTACCTGATCAGTTGATTAGCTGATCTTACACTTGGAGGGCTTGAAGGTGATCTTGGTAGTTAGGAATAGTCTAGATCTAGGATAATCCTTAGTCAAGATTGATTAACCAACTTGATTGCTAACCAACATTAAATCTAATTAAAACTAATTCTTCTCTCTCTTCTTAGCTCTAAGACTTCTTAGGACCTCTTCTTTATTACTTTTCTTTCTTTCTTCTTTTTTTCTCCTTCAAAAATAAAATAAAATTAAATAAAAATTAAATTAAATTAAATTAACTAAAAAAATTATTAAAAATAATAATTAAATTAAATTAAATTAAATTAAAAATAATAATTAAAATAATTTTTTTTAAAATTTTTTTTAAAAATAATAATATAATAAAATAATAAAAAGTATAAAAAATTTTTAAAAAAATATATAAAAAAATTTGAACCACACGTTAGGGTTGCACTAATACATATACGGTAGAAAATTGCTTCACCTGATCTAGTTGAACCCAACCATAAAATTGAAAAGCTGAATCATATTAAACCTAGTAACCAAACGGCTGAAAATCTTAGAGAACCACCTAGGTAGATGAAAGAATATTTTATTCCTTCCACCTATAGCCCATCAACTTGTATCCAATTACCTGATATCCATGCTACCCACTATGAGATCAAGCCGACCACAATCCAGATGCTCTTATCTTTCTGTGGGAATACCAATGAAGACCCTTACAAATATCTGGATGAATTTTTAGGAATCTGTTTTACAGTGAGAATTCAAAATTTAACTGAGGATGCCCTGAGACTAATTTTATTTTTCTTATCATTAAAAGACAAAGCCAAGTACTGGCTTGGCACAATAGGAAGATCAATTAAAACTTGAACTAAATTGCAAAGTAAATTTCTTAAGAAATTTTATCCTATAGGCCGAACCAACATTATGAGGCAAGCTTTCACTTGATTTGCTTAGCTTTCAGGTGAACAAATTCATGAGTCATGGAAGAGACTTAAGAAACTTCTTAGAAAATTCCCACACCATGGTCAATCTAAGTGGCAAATCATTCAAACTTTCTATGAGGGTTTAGGAGACCAGTATAGACAAATGGTAGATGCATCCTATGGAGGTGCATTCATGAATAAAAGTGAGGATGAAGCCTATGCTTTATTTAAAATCTTGAGTGAAAACTCAATTAATCATGCTTCGTTATCTTTCTACCAAAAGCAGGTAGAAATTTATGATCTAGAATCTAATTCTAAGGCTGACTTGAACCTGCTGGCATGAAAATTAGATACAGTCGACTTTTTTGCTCAGAAATTAGATCAATTTCGAATCCTAGGTCAACAATCTCCTGCACAATTTACATCATCTTCTAATTATCAGAAGATTTGTTCAATCTATGCTAGCTCAATTCATCATGTGAGTGAATGTCCTATGGCTGCACAGTTTCCATCTTTTATCCAAGAACAAATTCAAGTTGCTCAAGGCTACTCCAAGCCTGTTAGTAATCTTTTCTCAAATCCATATAATCCAGATTGGAGCAATCACCATAATTTTTTTTGGATACCTCAATAGACTCAGGCTCAGACCCAAATTTTACCAATCCAAAACTATCAAAATAGGCCCCAATACCAAAACTATGCCTATAATAATGGTCAGCCTAGTTAGTTTACCTAGCCATCATATAACAATCAGCTATCATACCCATCTTCTCAATAGACCAATCTAGCCGATGATAGATTTAACTAACTTCAATAATTGATTCTAACTCAACAACAATCTATCGTCAGGCTAGAAGTTCAAATAGGATAATTAATTGAGTCTAACATGAGGAGAGATCTAGATCGATTATCAAGCCTACCAATTTCAAACAACCCACCTAATATCCACCAACCACCTGGACCAAGTTATCAATTTAATGTCTCACTTAAGAATCCCTAATTTGAGAATGCCAAAGTAATTTTTGAACTTAAAAGCTATAAAATTCTTATGGACCCATACCAAGATCAGGTGAGAGAGGCTAGTATTGATGCTAGCCAAAATAAAAATTTAGAGGAATAGCTTAGTACTGAAACTAACTGCGTAGAAAAGCCCGAGCCAGAAACTAGTACTGATGCTAGTTCCAATTTAAGTAAGATAGATAAAGAAGAAAAGAGAATAGATGATTTACCTAAGACTTATAAATCTAATGTCCTGTTTCCTTCAATCCTAGAAGCCAGTTCTTCTTACAAAAATTAAGAGGCATGTAATAAAGTATCAATGGAGTTGTTTAAGCAAGATCACATTAATTTATCTTTAGACTTAAATCCATCTCTAGACACCTTTCCAGTGCTCATTGAATCAAACTTAACTAATACAAAAATTCCATTCATGAGCATTCTAGAAGAATAAATAGAAGAAATTCTTAATAAATAAGGGTCTGAGAATGGGGTTATAAATTATATCCCTAAAATTAATAATGATTATATCAATAAAGAGATAAAAAATTATCTTCCTAAGATTGACAATCCAAAATCATTAAAATTTATCAATTCAGTATTTGACACAGGATAGTAAGCTGCATTATGTCTGGCTGAAGATAGTAAACTTAGCGCTTGTTGGAAGACAATCTAATATTTAGTTTTCTTGCATCTAATTTTAGTTTATTTTTTTAGGATAATTTGAATAAATTGAAGGGAGATCCAAATTTTCAAAGGCATATGCTGGACCAAATATATTAAGTCAGATGTATTCTTTCATATTCTTTATTACATCTTTTATTTTTTTTTCTTCATTGAGGACAATATCGATTAAGTTGGAGGAGAGAATAATAAAATTTTTAAAATTTTAAGTCCTCAAAAAAATTAGTATTTAGTATTTAGATACCTGATTATGCTTAAGAATCAAATTGAACTAAGTATTTTTAAAATAAAATTGATGTATAGATTAGAAAATTTGTGAGATATTGAGGGATCAAGTATTAAAAAAATCTAATAAAGAGTTAAGTCTAGAACATAAAAAAATTTTTCTTTGAGCATTTTTAATTTTTTCTTCTAGCATCAAAGAAAAGTTTACTTTTTATGGGCTTATGTAGGGTTACGTTTCTTCATATAAAAAATTAAAATGAAATAGTTTCTAAGTACTTCTCATTGAGTAACCAGGCCTTTTTGCTTAAGCAAGCATTGAGTTTCATGTCAAAAGATGAGAAAAGCAAGGAAGCTCATTGTAAAGCTAGTCTTAACTCGTAGCCTGTTTGATTCGAGCTAGTAAGTCCGAGGGATATTCAATACCTAGTGTCCTAAAGCCAACTGGTTTGGAAGTCATAGGCCCAAGACTCTCTATATGGATCAAATAGAAAGCCTAAGAGGTTAAGGCATTTAATAGCGGTACAACATTAAAAAAATCCATCGAATAATTAGATCTCATTGTCTAAGCAATGATATTCACGTCAAAAAATAGAGAATATAAATAAAAAATTTAATAAATAAAAGATGGAAGTAACAATACACTTGCCAATATGAAAGTTTAGATGATTCAGAGATAAAGGTGGAATAATTTAAAAGAAGTTCAGAAAAATTGAGTGTTCTTTACTTAATTTTTATTAGTAAGTATTAATACTCCAATGATATGTCTTACTTAAGCTCTACTGAATATCAATGGCCATTTTGAAAACTATTTAGATAAAATTTGAAACTCTAAAGTTAAAAGATATTTAAAGCTAAATTCTTTCTTTACTAAAGGATGAGCAAAGTTTAAGTTAGGGGGTGTGATAAGTACCATAAATTTACCAATAAAAATATTAATTTATTAATTAATTCATATTAATTTTTAAGAATTAATGATCAATTTATATATTTTTAAGAAATTAATATTTTTATTAATTAAAAAATAATAAAAATTAAATAATAAAATTTTATGATCAATGGGAAGAGCTTAATTTTTTGGTCATAACAAAATAAGTTTAAAGCAAATCAAAGCTAAAATGGACCAGATATGAATTTTTAAAGATAAAAGAAAAAATTAAAATGAAAAAGGAAAATGGCTCATCGGCTCAAGCCGTCGTGCTATATCAGCTGGCGCATCCAAATGTGCCTAGCTAGCCAGCCAAGTTGGCATGCTGACTAAGTTGACTCAAGCCTAGCTAGCCAGCCAGTCGGTTCACGAAATGGGCATGGACCGCCAGCTCAGCAGAAGATAGCGAATCACACGCTGCCACATGGTGGACTAAGATCTCTAAGAGGTTTACTAAAAATATGTCATGGCTTATAGGTATTTTCATCAATTCAAGTGGCAAAATCGGATGCTAATTGATTGCGGTGTGCAGTGCGGCTGATCCACATGGTCTATGGGAATAGTAAAGGCGCGATCGGACGGTTGTTGTCGTTTATGGTCAAGATCGGATGGTGGAGGTTTAAAACCAAATTTGATTCGAAATTAGCTTCATGCGGATCACCATCGGATGGCAGCGCTCACATCTGACTCAAATTCGATGGTCCAAAATACTTCCAATAGTGATTAGGACACCCAACGCATGGTCAGCAGCCCAATTTTCTCCATCAGAGCTTGATCGAATGATCAGAACTTAATCTGACCTGATCTGGGCTTATACACATCCGATTTTGATGATTTTTGAACCATTAGATTCCTATTGAATGGCCAGATTTTGCCAGACATCACTAGATTTATCCTGAAGCTATTTTAATCCTCTTTTCACTTAGATTCTTCTACAAATGTCAATTAAAACATTTCTTAGTTCCACATTGCCTAGAAGAAAATCCTTCAGCCCTCCTAGCTCTATGAATTGGACCCCAGGCCTCTAGAGTTCAGTATCTTCGATTAAGATGAAGCTTTGATATAGGGTGAAGCCAGACTTTAGGTTAATGACTGCTTCGAGGTAACTGGTGTTGAGAGAAAGAGCTAGATTTCTACACCATCTTTCTACCAATGCCGATCCAAGATCAGAGATCAGCCTATTTTAATTTTTAATTTTTTTTCTTTTTAAATTTTATATATTTAAATTCTAAAATTTTAATGAATATAAATTTTATTTTTATGCACTTTAATTTCATCTTTTTATTTTTATTATAATTTAATTTTTATATTTTAATTATTACCTTTTATTTTATTGTAAGTAGATGCTAAGATCTAACTAGTAGATTTTAGTACAAAGTTTAAATTTTTGCATCTTTTAATTTTTACTTTTTATTTTCTGACTTCACTTTTGATTTTAAAATTTTTTTTCTTTTATAAAATTAAAGATTTCAGATCTAAAATACTACCTTTCCTATAGATTCGATCTGACTCACTACCATCTATGTATTTTTAATTGATTTAAGAAGTTGAATTTAAACTGATAAATACGATGTCTTAACGACAACATCGCGATCTATCAGTATGTACTAGGGCAAGTAGGTCTGTGGCCCTTTCCCCATGTCCTCTAAAAGAAAGCTTGATCATTTTGTCTTGAAGGCACGATCTACAAATCGAATATGACTCGAAAGTCAACGGATCCATTAGTCTAGATGTTTTCTATTTGTTAATCCTATCTTCAGCTATATGATCTAGCCTAAGATGCCATAGATACCTATCATTTAGACTATTCTTAGGTCATTTAGATCCTATGGCATTCACATTTTGCTCTATATTAAAAATAGAGACATTAACATGCAACTGATAAAGACCATTAATTAAGAAATAACTTATAATTTTATTTTTTTATAAAAAATTATACAGTGGTCCTTAAAGAAACTACTTACATAGTTTTCTTGTGCTAAACATAAAATAGAAATCAAATTTCTACTTGCAGCAAGCATAAAGTAACAATCTCTAAGAACTAAAACTAATCCAGATGGTAATCATAGAGGATAGATTCCTAAGGCCACAACAACAACTCTTGCTCCATTTTCAATATGCAGAATTATCTCACCATCTCTCAGCCACCTGCTATCCTCAAGACCCTACATAGAAATGCATAAGTGAGCACTAGAACCAGAGTCAAGCACCCAATTGGATGTAGAAGAAATCATAAGATTAGTCTTAATGACAAGCATACCTTTAGAAGGACCTGCTTCCTTCTTGTTCTTCATGTTGGCTAGGTATGAAGGGCAATTTTGCTTCTAATGGCCATCAGTGCTGCAATGAAAATATTTTTCTTTATCCGTGGCCTTCTTCTTCGGTTCTTCCTTCTTCTTTCCATCAACCTTCTATTTTTTTGCAAAAGACTTTCTTTTGGAGGAAGTCCGCTCCACAGCAAAAACTGAGCCCTTTGAATCTTTCACAGTTTGCTCAGCAGTAACCAGCATATTCGTTAACTCTCTTCATTGCACTTGGCTTATCCAATAAACCAATTGGACTTGATCCAATCAAGTCCAAATCAAATTTAATTAAATCATATTCAATTAAACTTAATCTCAATCTTTTGGCTTAATCAAATTAAGCCAATTAGCAATCGAATTGCTAATTACTCCTCCTGCAACACTTGCGCTAGGTTAAATGCCAATCGTATTGATCGTTTAACTCTCGAACGACTCTTAATCGTTGATCAACCATCCGATCAGATCATGAGCTTTAATGTGTGTGACATCATAGATCTGAACCTAAGATGGTAGCACAAGAATAAATTTCTATACCAATTGAAGTAGCCATCTAGCAATGATGTCTGATGGTCGGATAGGTCGAATGTGTAGAACAACATTCTTAGAACTCATGCAGATATAGTTTTCATATAATTCATTTTCTTGACCAAAATGCTCGTAGAACACCTCAGAGTTTAACTGTCAACTCTAATCAGGTTATTCACATTATAGTTCAAAATATCAAATCCATCTCATGGATTGCCCTGACCAAGATCTTGCTATATTGAAATACAGTGATACATTCTTCTCCAACTCTTAGATTGGTCAATCCCATCTTGATCACACACCGACTTTGCAAGTACTTGACTATGCCCAGAAGCCTTTCATTACTGAATTAGAAATTCAGTTATTCTGGTACCAAAGCATAGTGAGTTGCTTGCAAGTCACTGAGGTGATCTCAGGTTTAAGGGATACTTATACCTATATCTCATCATAGACATTCTCGATAGCAGAATGCGCTGGAGTTGGTCACGTTCAATGATGATGTATCCTTACATCTTACCTGTATGCCATACCAATGTCTTCACACTCCTTGGTTAAGAGGACAACCAACCTATATGGCACACAGCGACTTATGCTCGATAGATGCTGTCATCCTTATTAATAACCTATCATTTGGTCATGAACAGTTTTAAGGACTAATCGTTAAATCCTCTCTTTATCGAAACTAAATAGTCCTAAGGACTTCATCATAACTATGAAGTTCATTAGAAGATGCAAACTTATGATAAAAAATATATCAAAAATATATTTTATTAATTAATAAATTAATTATATTATAATATAGCTCAACCATCAATAGGCTTATGATTGACTTTAAGACACATATATTCATATGCTTATAGTTTTATAGCATATTGGTAAATATGATATGATCATATTTAATTATTTATAATTAGATTATGATTTACATCATTCTGTAAGGTTGTCCTAGCATAGTGGTGCGTGTCTGCTATATGGTAGACGGTTGTCCTAGAATGATGGAATCTTTACATGCATGTTATTTTGTTAATATGAATGTTAATGGTTTGTTATAATTGATATGATTAATACATTCAAATGCTTCATATGAAATGATATGATCATTACATTTATGCTATTTAATTAGAATGTGCATTGAGACCAGTTAACCCCTATATAAAATTTTATTAAGTTGAAGTGGAATTAACCAAAAGCAGAACCAGTCTAGATGTATAATTGATCGATCGGTGTCTAAAAAAGTGGTTCATGATTGGTAAAGATAACATTGTTTCAAATTGGTTCCATTGTCTGACCTGGCCAAATTATTGGTATTTAAGGAAAGCAATGAGGGGACCCCCACCTCTCTCCCACTTACCTAGTTGATTAAATTAATTTAATTCTTGATTGGGATGCTTAGTGTTATATTCACTACATTAAGGCCTTCCTTCATGCTAGGTCATTATTATGTTACAAACCATATTAGATTTATTGTGCAACCACAAGACCTATTATGGGGACCAACATAATATTGTTATGGTGCATTAAGATGCTTACGGCATTTTTGGATATAATGCTTTGTTGTGTAACCACAAGAGCAATTATATTCAAATTTGACTATATAGAAATGAAGGATTCAACTTAACTAAGACATTATAGTTTGTTATGCAAACATAAGGCTATTAATGTTTTAGAGGCTAGGATTATATTGAGAATTGCATGAGACATAATTGGAAAGAGTTTTCTACCTTTGAACTTGTAAAAGGTTTGTTGTGCAACCACAAGATCTTTTATAAGGAATTAGAATCTCAATCCCCCCAAGAAAATCAATTAGGATTTCTCGATCATCATAGAAGAGGGCTATGATGTTTGCTAAAATAGTGGGTGATACAATTAAATTAAAGTCCCGATTTAATTATGTATGTCATCATGAGTTATTTTCTTATGTAATGTTCTTTATTATGTAGATTAAATAGCTTCTTCACTTTCACTACATGGTATATTGGATTCAAATAAGTTGACTGACCCCAATTATGTGGACTGGTTGAGAAATCTGAAAATAGTGCTCAATCAAGAAAAAATCTCTTATATCCTTGATGCCCCTGACCTTGAGCCATTAGGGGAGGATGCCACAGAGGAAGATAAAGCCACATATAAGATATGGAAAAATGATTCTTTGACTATCAAATGCATCATACTAGTCTTTATGAGTAATGAGTTACGAAGGCACTATGATGGCATCGATGTTGGAATAATCTGGTATCGCTTTGATACCAAACTATTATCCAGCGATTGTTCCAAACCACAGTCGTAGATCCGATCTCTTGCACGAACCTGGATGTTAATCAAGAAATCTAAAAGAAGAACAAAGTAGATGATGGCAACACCTTAGGAATTAAAGTTGGAACCAGAGAGAGAAGAGAGTTTTTAGGAAGAAAAGCTCAATTGTATTCCACTCTTTTACCAATTCCTAGGGTTTATAATATACATGTATATATATACCTATACATGGACTAAAACCCTAACCAGCTGAAAACTCCCCTAGGCTAATCCAATACATGAAAGCACTCACCGAGTCCATATACATATGTCTCACATGCTCTCATCCCCTGGATCTAAACCCAACTCATATATGAGTTAGCCCCCTTAAGATCCTATTGAATCAGGCCTTAAGACCCCTTGGATTAGTCCCAATCCAAGGTCAAATAGAAAATTCGAACGGTTTGGTTCACACCCATCGAGTCAGCTCGCTCAGGAGCCGAGCTGACTTGGCTACGTGCAGTCCGAAACCAGCTTTTATCTACTTGAGACAGGGTTTGGCTGTGCCCCGAGCCAGCTCGATCTCAGCTCGAGCTGGCTTGGCTACGTGTCCGAGCTGGCTCAACTATGTGCTAATCCCTGTTCTTGGCTGATTCTCTTCCTTGGCTTTGGTCCTTTGCTCCACCTTATGGCTCAAGTCTCCGAAGCACCTACCAAGTTTCTCAAGGTCCTCACACTTGAACCTCGAGCTCCGTGTAGGGCTACATATCGTCTTCACCTAGGACAACTCCTATCCTAGCCCTAGGACTCATGCCCATCCTAGTATCCCAAAGCCAATATCTTGGCTCCTCTTGTGGCCTCCCCAGGCTTGGAAGCACCACACCAGATTCTACAATCTCCATCTTGGTACACGCAAGCCTTGGCACATCTGGTAATGTTCTCCTACACGATTCCACTATCGATGCACGCCTTGATAGCTACTTGTGTACACCTTGCCACCATCATTCTTTTTCAGCTGTTGAGCTCCCTTTGAGGCCTTTGGGATGACCTCTACCACCACTGAAGACCTTGGCTTGCTTCTATGCATCATCCTTGGAGTTGTAAGCATCCTTTTGCTTGGTAGCTGCATCAATTTTGCTGGACTTTCCTAGAGAATTTGCAGCAATCCTATGCCGATGCCTGCTGCATACCCTGACACGATCTCCTCAGAACATTGTCGGTCCTCCCGCATGTGCTGCTTCACATGGAACTATGCATTTTCTACATTTATGCTAGGATATTGGTCCTCCTGCACTCCTCCACTCTGAACTCGTGTCAAATCTCTCTCCACCTATAAAGCCACCTCTGCCTGGTGCTCCACCTGAAAACAAAGTCCCTCTGATGCCATAAAAACTAACTCTATAACCGAGTCTCCCAAGGATAACCACTCAATGTTGCACTACTGAGCCTGCCGCTGCACCTCGGACACCGTCGCTATCCCTTCAGATCCTTCACGCTCCATAGACCTATCCAAAATCATCTCAGATACACCGCACCCCGTGGGCTCCTTCGAGACCACCAAGAGTTCATCCAACTCTTTACTTGTAGTGACTGAAATGATGAAATCTAAGTTTTCTCCTCCCTTACACTTCTTCCAAAGTGGACACTCCTGCTTAAAGTGCCTTGCTTCACCATACTTGAAGCATCTCTTGGACCCCTTACTGTCCCATTGCTGACCCTTCTTCTTCCCTTGCTTGAGCCTCTCTAAAATTGTGAGACCTTCATGAAAGTCTTTCTACTTCGTCATCTATTCCCACTGCTCGTTGGATCTGAGCACTGATACGATCTTCTGATACACCAGTGTCTTCTTACCATACAGCAACGTCGTCACCAATAGATCGAAGCTCCTGAATAGCGAACATAGCAGCAATAAATTTTTGTTCTCCTCTTCGAAATCCTCCCTAATGTTGAGCAAATTCATGCTCATCCGATCGAACCACTGAGTATGTCCTACAACATCCTCGCCCTCTTGCATCCGAAGGCTGTACAGTTGCTTATTCAGCACCAACTTGTTGCACATGTTCTTTCCTATGTACAACTGATGTAACCTCGATCATAAACCCTTGGGTGTCTTCTCCTCCAATATGCCATACAGCACCTCATCTACCAGACAAGCCCTAATCGTGGCACATGCTCTTTTCTCCAAGGACACCCACTCCTTGTCTGTCATCTCCTTCGGCCTATCTTTCAATGCTGAATCTAGGCTCATCTGAACTAGCAGATCGTCCATCCTAACCTTCCATATTGTGAAGCTTTTTTTTTCATCAAACTTTTTAAATCCTACCTTCAACCTGCTATTCTTCATGATCGTACGAATCAAAAATAGCAAACAGATGGATCTAAAAAAGAATACCTTGACTAGGGATGGTAGATAGCAATCCTATGATCTCTTTCTTCCTCATGAATCTTAAAGAAAGTCTTTAGATCTGAACCTTGCTGCTGATCTCTCTTAAAATCTGATCTTCTTCCTCTTTCATGCTCAATCGAGCTCTGATACCAAGTGTTGGAACATTTTGATATCGATCTGATACCAAACTGTTATCCTTTGGCTGCTCAGAACCACAATCATAGATTCGATCTCTTGCACGAACCTGGGTATTAATCCAAAAATCTAAAAGAAGAACGAAGTAGATGATGGTGGCATCTTAGGGCTTAAAGTTGGAACCGGAGAGAGAAGAGAGAAGAGAGTTTTTAGGAAGAAAAGCTCAATTGTATTCAACTCTTTCACCAATTCTTAGGGTTTATAATATACATGTATATATATATCTATACATGGACCAAAATCCTAGCTAGCTAAAAAACTTTTCTAGGCTAATCCGATACATGAAAGCACTCACCGAGCCCATGTACATATGTCTCATATGCTCTCATCCCCTAGAACTGAATCTGACCCATACATGAGTTAGCCCCCTTAAGATCCTATTGGACCAGGCCTTAAGATCCCTTGGATTAGTCCCAATCTAAGACCAAACAGAAAACTCGAATGATTCAGTTTGCACTCATCGAGCCAACTTGCTCAGGAGCCAAGTCGGCTTGACTGCATCCAGCTCGAAACCATCTTCTGTCTGCCTGAGACTGAAGGAAATCGCATCAAGATTTTAGCATGCTTTTCAAAAATTATTTTAAAAAATATTATAGTAGAAGCAAATATTAATCTAAAATTAATACTAAGCATGCATTGATCATATCAAAAATCCTACATTTGGATCTAGACATGGTAATATGTAAAAGAAAAATAAAATGCATTCGATCAGCAAATCATATTTGCTAACTGATAGGAGTTCAGAACTCGATAGCTATGCACGGGTAGCTGATCTTCATGATCTGAATCCATTAAAATATGCTCTAGCATCATGCTACAATCGCACACTTATCCAGTCTCTATGGTTGGTCCACACGGAGCTCTTGGTCCCAACCAGCTCTACTGGAGTGCTGCTAGCTCCTCGCTGTAGCCTTCAATGGCTGATCTCAATCGATCCAATTGATTATCTTTTTTCTAATCTCTCAGATGGTTCAAAAAATTAAAACATAAACTTCAGAGGATGATGAAGTGGTATTTCAAATTTGGTGGTGATCCGATGCTCACAGCATTGGATGTCTCCACCCGAACCCTGAGTCCCAACTCTAAGGTTTTGAACACTCGAAAGAACCCTGACGCCCAAAAATCCTCTCACCCCCACTCTCGGATGAATTTTTTCATGAAACAAATTTTCATGGATAGAGGACTATTTTATTTACCGAAGCCCCACTTAGATCACATCTAAAGTGGGCATCCAAAAGAAAGGAAAAAATCAGATGGTGAGAGAAATGGAATTTGGTGCTGGTAAAACACTCTCTTTCCCTAGACTTTTCCACGCCCAAAAAAGTTGCACTCCCTATCTAGAATTCTCTCTCATAAACTATTCTCACCCTCACACCCATGCCTACAAAAAAATTAGATTTAAAAATGGGCGACAAAGTGTGATTTGCATCTGGGTTTGGATGAGGGAGAGAGAGGTTAGATGGTTGCAACAAAACAGTTGAATTCAAAATTCAAGTGAAGACATTATCCCCTCCCAACGCCACTCCAGGGTGTTTGATGCATAGGACTCTCCTTCTATGTGCCCACTCTAAAAAAATGCAGAAATGTTTACGTGAATTCACTTGGTGGGCATGGGAAGCAGATAAGGATAAGAGGTTGCAACGAATAATAACTTCAATAGAATTCAAAATCCAATTTCAATCTGATCCAACACTTCGACTAGATCAAAGTAGGAATAAAGGGGGCATGCACACACCATCTACATGAGAAAAACTCACATAAAAAATTAAAGCGTGCGAGGGAGAAAGAGTGTGGAAAAGTCAAAGATGATGGGCACATGGGAGAGTTTAAATTCTAATCTTATTTGACTTGTTTAAATTGGTTTCAACCAAACCAATTTTTTAGACTCAATTAGATCAGGTTAAATTCAACTAAATTAGGCTTAACCCAACCCATTAAAATTTTAATCAAATTAAAAATTAACTAGGTCCAGCCCCTAATCAAATCAGGGTCGAATCTTCCACAGCGATTAGGTCAACTCATGACCTAATCGGGTCAAATCCAATCGAATCCAATTTGATCGAACTTGATCGAATTCTCATTGCTTAATCAAATTAAGCTAATTAGAAATCAAATTATTAATTAATCCTTTAATAAATATAGAGCTCCAATTGAGTGGGTGTTTGGGTAATAGAGTTCCATCAACATGAAAATCTTGAAGAGTCCCAAACCAGTGGGACTCTTGAACTCAGTGTCTTAAATGAATGAAACTTATGATCATAAAGTTTCAGACCAGTGATACTGTTGATCAAAAAGTCTCAGACAAGTAGGACTTAGAGTCCTAGTCCACTAAGACTCTTGGTCATAGAGTCCCAGTCCAATAGAACTTTTCACCATAGAGTCCTAAGTCATTAGAACTCTCGATCAGAGAGTTTCGGACAAGTAGGACTCAAAATTTCAGTCCAGTGAGACTCTTGGTCATAGAGTTTTAGTCTAGTGGGACTCTTGACCATAGAGTCTTTGATCATCGAGATTCAATATCAACTATCAGATCAGGTAGGAACTTCTATTGTGTGTGACCCCATAGGTTCGAATCCTAAGCCGATAGCATAGAAACTAATTTTCTGTATCAATTGATGTGACCATCTAGCAATGGTACCCGATGTTTGGATAGATCGAATGGTTGCAATGCAACATCGATGAACCTATGGCATATGGTTACTGTATAATTCATCCCCTTGACCATAATGCTCATAGGATGATCTAGGGTTAACTACCAATCCAAAAAATTCATCCATATTATATTTCAAAATTCAGCGTCCATCATATGGACCACCTCGATCGAGGATTTGCTAAATTAAAATACAGCGATGCACTTGCTCCAACACTTGGAGGGGTCAATCCCATCTTGACTCACGCATCGGCAAGCCAAGTACTTGACTGCACCCAGTAACCTTCCATCACTAAATTAGAAATTTAGGTAGTTCGATACCTAAGTACAATGAGTTGCTTGCAAGTCATCATGGTGATCTCAAATCTAAGGGACACATATATCCATATCCTTTACGAGCAACTCTTGGCAGAAGAGAGTTCCACCGTTGGATCACGATCAGTAAAATGTACCCCTACATTTCACCTGCATTCCATAACAGCATCACCATGCTTCTTGGTTAAGAGGACAACCAATACTTATGGCATACAATGATCTACTTTTGATTAACGTTGTCATCCTAGGTAACAACGAATCATTTGGTCGCAATTAGTTTAAGGACTAAACGATAAATTCTTCTTTGTTGAGTCAAAATAGTCTTAAGGACTTCATCACAGAGAGTTCATTACAGAAAGATGCACAAAATGATGAAATTATTAGAATAATAATTTTATTAAATTAAAATTTAAGTATAAATTATATTTAGTTCAACCATCTACAACCTAGATGATTGGCTTTAGGATATATTTTTTAATAAAGACAGCCGGCTCAGTTGTGCCTTGAGTCGATTCGATCTTAGTCCGAACTGGCTTGGCTATGTGCCAGCCCCTATTCTTAGCTAATTCTCTTTTTTGGCTTTGATCTTTTGCTTCACCTTGTAGCCTAGATCTTCGGAGCACCTACCAAGCCCCTCAAGATCCTCACACCTGAATCTTGAGCTCCGTGCAGGGCTACATGCTGCCTTCACCTAGGATAATTCTTATCCTAGCCTTAGGACTCATGCCCATCCCAATATCCCAGAGCTGACACCCTAGCTCCTCCTATGGCCTCCCAAGGTTTGGGAGCACCACACCAGATCCTACAATGGATACTCAATCCATACTACTCAATCTAAAAGAGGTTTATAGAGAGTAGAGTAGGACTACTAGATATGAGATATTTAAGTAGTCATTCCATATTAGGATGGCAGAAAGATCATCCATACAAGACCATGTGTTGATGGTAATTGACTTGATCCCTTGATTAGGTCAATTAGATTTTGTAATAGATAGGGAGTTAAGTCAGAATCTGATCCTATAATCGCTTTTAGAATCATTTTCTCAATTTATCATGAACTATCATATGAACAAATTGAATACTTCCTTGCCTGAGCTATTAAATATGCTCAAAATAGCAGAATGTCATATTAAGAAGGATAAGGCTCCTCTTCTTCTTATGGATGGAATCTCCAAGAAGAAGGTAGGCAAAAAGGATTCAAAAAGAAGACTGAACCCTAAAGGTGGCACGATTAAGAGGAAGAAAGCCTCCGGTCAAGCAACCTATTTTTACTATGGCAAAGTAGGTCATTGGAAGAGAAATTGAAATGCTTATCTTGCAACTATGAAGACTGGTGTAAGTGTTGCACTGAAAGGTATGTATAGGATACATACAATATTATCATTGAATTCTTCTATTTCAAACTCTTGGGTATTGGATACCATCTATGGTTCTTATATATGCAAATCTTTGTAGGGGCTATAGAAAATTAGAGTTTTGAAGAAGGATAACTTCGAGCTCTATGGCGTTGGAGGAGAGTTCATCCAAGCGGAAGCTGTAGGGATAAATATTTTAAAGTTACCTTTAAGGAAGATTTTAGAGCTAAATAATTATTATTATATACCTAAGATTATTAGAAATATTATATCTGTACCCTTATTGTTAAAACAAGGTTATGATATTGTTGTAATGAGCAATGGTTGCTCAATCAAATATTTTAATGAAATAATATGTTATGGCATTTTTTACAATAGTCTTTTGACTCTATCTTTGAATGATAATATTTTTCATATTGATGAAAATAGAAAGTGAAAGAGAGAACATGTTAATAATACTTTACTTTAGCATTGTCGATTTGGTCATATTAGTGAGACAAGGATTAATAAGTTATATAAAGAAAAGTTCTTTGATTCTTATGATTATAAATCATTAGGAACTTATGAATCTTGTATCATGGGTAATTTATTACCCATGATATCTTAAACATTGTGCCTACATATGTAGATAGCCAAGCAGGTCTCTTCAAAGGATTAATTCCTTACCGCCATAATAGAACTTATCTAAGAAACAAACATTTAATTCTTAAATATTTAAATGTTCATAATAAATTATAATTATTTAGTGTGATACTAAGATTCAGTGCATAATTACAATATCAAGTGGAACAGCTGATTTGGCTTGCCTAAACCAAATTATATCCAAATCAGAAGGAACTAAGGGTTGTTTTATTAAGAGGATTTCTAACTTTATAATCAAAATAAAAATAAATAACTATCTTCCTCCATTTGGTTGGAGGGAGTCTCATTTTCATTAAAGGAGAAATGAGAATGTTCCAATCTCCCAAAATCCAAACACTATTTTTTTCTGATATTCAAATTTTATTCTAATTTCGATCACAAAACAAATATATTGAAAAACATGATCATTTTGATTCCTAATCCTATTTTGATTCCAAATATGAACTAAATGTGCTTTAATTCGATTCATACAAGCATGGCTAACATTGATCTATCCTAGCCCAAAAACTACGAGGAAATTAGCAATATGAAGAACTTAACTAGTTCACAAGAAAAGAACTTAACGATTTGACAAGGACTTTGGCTATTTATTACTGTTGGAGATCGAAAATAGCCATTGGAAAAAGGTTCTTGGTGAAAGTAGACTTTTGCAGAACTAGCCATTGCACCTGTCAGATTACATCAAGCTAGCTCGATTCTTGCTTCGAGCTAACTCAAGCAATATTTCTTCGCAAATCAACATTCTGTCCAATTAAGAGGGATGGCTCAGTTCTATGTCGTGCTGACTTGGTTGGCAGATTAGAAAAATGGTACTTTAGTCGATCTGAGATAGTTGGCTCGGTGGGGCTTTGGGGTGGCTCAAATGGCAAACATGAAAAACCATTTTTCTATTGACCAAAGACAATCGGCTCGATTGTAGCTTCGAGCTGGCTCGAATAGCAGAACTCTGAAACACTTCTTCTGCCACTCTGAGATAGTTGGCTCGGATCCAAATCGAGCTAGCTCGACCGCATGCCAAGCCAAAGAAATAAAAGCATGCTGTGTTAGGGCTAGCTCGAATTAAAGGTGGGTCAGCTCGAATTTTGAAAGATGAAGTTTCTTACACCGAAACTCTTAATAAATTATTTTATTTGACTTATAAGATCTTCGATTGACTATGGAGTAATTCAATGGCCTTTTTCTTTCTACAAAAATAATATTTAACATTCTTGAAAAAGTTAGTATTAAAATTATTCTCCAATATTTTGTAATCATCAAAATTATTCCTCGAGACAACAATCTCCCTCTTTTTAATGATGATAAAATATTGAGCATATTACAGTATATATATTAAAAGAAATTGATTAAAGTAAAGAGATATATAGTGAGAAGTTGTAGATTTTACTATGCATAAGTAATTTTCAATATGCACAAGTAATTTTTATATTTCAATATCCACAAACAATTTTTTGGATTTGATAATCTATTTTGTTTTCGTTATAAAGTCAAGATATATGAATTTTGCATTAGCTCCCCCTTAATGAATACATTTTATCCATGATATTTTAAAGATTCAATTAATATTAATATGCTCAAGTTCTTAAGTTTCTTCTCCCCCTTTTT
The DNA here is from genome assembly GCA_006176705.1 of Cocos nucifera. Taxonomy (NCBI): domain Eukaryota; kingdom Viridiplantae; phylum Streptophyta; class Magnoliopsida; order Arecales; family Arecaceae; genus Cocos; species Cocos nucifera. The sequence goes on along the minus strand of QRFJ01002328.1, from coordinate 39,101 downwards.
GTCAACATTAAAAAGAGCAATGAATAGAGCAATACAAATAATCATTAAAAGCATTACAAATATTGGGTTTAAGCAGAAGTAGATTTTCATTGATAGATGAAATTGATTACATATTTGTATAGTTTACAAAAAGATACATCTAAACAATATAATATTAGAGTTTATTTCAAAATATAACAAAAAAGGCAAAGTCTAAGAAAAAATAAGATCTTGATCCTAAGGCAACTATTCTTCATCTGAGGAAGAAAATTTAATGATAGGACCAAAAGAGGAGGTGGAGGGAGCAGTTGGTTTGCTTTGGGTTCTTACAAAGGGACCAAGGCGAGATGTGGAGAAACCAGTGTCGGGTCTAACGATGGCACTGAAGGGGGGGTTTGATAGAGGAGGATTGATGTCGGCTAGGAGAGGGTCTAGATTGAGATGAGGGAGGGGAAATCTCTGAAGTACATTGATCATGATTTCTATGCCGTCCTACTGAGTAATGATAAGCTCTTCAACTCTTCTAGCAATCTTGGCAACTTCCCCAATCAATAGTTCAATCTATCCAGAAGATCCATCATTCTCTTTTTTTAAAATTTCTAATTTTTAAGATAAGTTATTGATCTGCTAACTTATCACTTCAATCTATCCCTCAGATGAAATTCTCTGCTCTTCTAAACTCTGAGTGATCTGTAGTTTGAAATTCTAGAATAAATCATCCATTTTCTTGGAAATCAGTCTCATAACCTTCTCTACAATGGTGTCAGCTAAGAAACTGAGGAAAGTAGCATGTGTGCGAGGTGAAGTGGGATGATGCTCTCTAGCTACCAAACCTGGTGTTGGTGCAGGTACTGATGAAGATGGAGGAGCAACAGGTGCAGGTGAGGAAGACCTGACTAAGTCTGAAGAAGAGGAGGATGATGCAGAAATGTGAGGGTGCGCTTTTTCATTTTCTCTGACCCATACATCATTTTTCTTTTTGAATTTCATTCGATAAAGTGTCTGAATGGTGTAGTAATCTGTATGACTGAGTGACTTGGAGTTCTCCCCTTCCAAGTCAGTACCTACCTCAGCAAATAAAAGGGTGAAGACCATTTCGCAAGGCAAGCAAGCTTTTCATCTTAATCTACTAGTAGCACTTTTGATTTGTTCAAGCATCATGAAGGGTAGATTCATAGGAGTTCCATCCACCAAATGCACTAACATGGCCAAGTCTTTTGAGGATAGCTAGTCAAATCTACCGATTCTTGGAATGAAGATTCTTCACAATATGTCGTGGAGAAGCTTCAGTTCAACTGGCAGAATATTTGTATTGTGGATGTCTCGGTGGTCAATATTTTCTCTACCGAGGAGCCTTCTTAGTCCTTCAAAATCATTCTCAAGACTAGGAGCTCGAGTCCCACCATGCAGCTTTTGTAACAAGTGCCCTAATTTCCTTTGATCTAGGATAATCTTGGTTTCTTTTACTTCTGACTAGATGGAGTCAGAACCAATTCTCAAATTTTCAAAATACTCTCTTACCAGTTGGGGGTAGGTGTGTATATTCAAAGAACAACCTGTTGTCTAATCCAAGAACCAATCTAAAAAATTTTCTTATCCAAGAACTCAAAACTAACATTTCTTCCAGTTGTAATAGCTCTAGAAGCCATTGAAGGTTGGTTTGGAGAGGCAGAAGGTGTTGAGCTCATCGTCCCCCTTCTTTTCGAGTGAACATCTGGTTGTTCCTCTGTGTGGCGCTTCTTCGAGACTAACACGCGAGACTTAGGTGCCATCTTCTTGGATTCTAGTGGATTTGAAGGATGGATTGAGAGGGAAAAAAAGATATATGAGAATTCCTATAGAAAAATAGGTTTGAGACTACAAAAGCGAGCAATGTCAATATGAAGAGGATTGATCAAACAGTGAAAGTGTTCAATTGAAGTGGCACCAAAATTGTATCCCTTTAGAACTCAAAGAAAGTCAAGCTGAAGACTATAAATCAGAATTACTAGATAGGTTGTTTCTTTTCTTTTTAGTTTTGATCATTTTTTTTTTCTTTTATTTCTTAAGTAATTTGTTGTTGCTCTTTTACTGCTCTGGTGTGTATTTTCAATTTTGCAGAAAAATCAATGAGAACTCAAACAAAATTTCAAAGCTCCAAAGAACCAGACTGAACAAAATCAGGTGTATTCCTTCCTATCCTTTATTGCACCCTTTATTTTTCTTTCTCCTTTAAGACAATGTAGAATAATTATATATAGATAAAAGAAAAAAAACCATGTGTCAAGAAAAAAATCTTGAGCAAGATAAACTAATTATTTGCTAATGAATGTAATGAGTTAAAGAAGTAGATTAGTTGGTCAACTTTTAGCAGCCTACTTAGGTCATTAAAAGATTATTAGCACTTTTTATTGCACATGCACACTACCAAGGCAAAGTAGGTATGATTATAAAGCCAACTGAGGATTCAATTATCACTGAAAATTAGTAATTAATATACATTCTAATAAAAGAAACTTGAATTTAAGGAAAGAGCTATCTGCCTATAAATAAAGTGCAAAAGATAGAGTATATGTGGATTGCCCAAAGCCTAGTAACTGAATCTCTGCACCTAGGTCAAGTGTGAAAATTCACGTAAAATAATGAAGGAAAGGCCAGGATGCTCAACACAGTAAAAAAAAAAAAAAAAAAGAAGAAAGAAAGAAGAAAAGGCAGTGTGAAAGCTACCTTAATTCATGAGTATAAAATTGAGAATGTATAGAAAATTGACAAAATAGGGTGATAAGAGAGGATACTTTTGTTCTTTTAATTTAATACTGAAATGCTAAGTTAGTCATCACGAACATAAGTTCTATAGATCTTTGATGTACTCTAAAAAAGTTTTTAATTGTATTGACTGAAAAATTTGCTTCTGAAGCTCAGTGCTTAGTTAGCAGTATTTTCTAAATTTTTTGACCTTTAATCCTAGATTTTATCTTTTGTGATGGATATCTTATTGAAATATGGTATTAAATAAAACATTACTAAGGGACTAGCAATGACTAAGTTGGGGGGTGTGATAAGTAGTAAAAATATACTAATAAAAGTATTAAATTATAAAATAAATTAATCTATTTTATAAGAAATCGATACTTTTATTAATCTTATATAGGAAAGAAGGCCACCAATGTGAAGATCTTATTTTTCTGATTCAAATAAAAAAAATTTCAGGCAAAACGGACTTCAAACGAGCCCAGAATCGAATTTCAAAAAAAAAAAAATAATGCGATGCAACGCTGACGTCAGGATGACGTCAGCATTTTTTGCGGTGCACGGTGGACCAACCGAAGGGTATTTTAGGAATTTCACAATAAGAGGTGCGCTCTAATTGGTTGAAGAATGCAGTGGTCTATGCAACATCGAGCTCGTGCACGGTCCATGGAGGATAATTTGGGAATTCTGGCTGATCCAACGGACGATTTTCACTAAAGCTTAATCGGATGAGCGAAAGAGAGGCGTGGCGTATATGGCTCCACAGCTCGTCCGATCGAGATGCCATGGCTGTAGAATTGTATCCGAGCATAAAACTAAAGATCTGAAGGCTTATTTCTATGTAATCGGACAGCCCAGATTTGATCCAACGATCGATCCAACGGCTGGCATAAATCTGACTTGATCTGAGTTATTTTAAGGGATTTTTGAGTAATTTTTGGATCGTTTGATCAACATCTAACAGCCAAAATTACCCAAATCCTAATTTAAGTTATTTTGGGAGTCTAAAACCTAATTTTTGATGGATTTTGGGGGAAATCAAACTCTTATTCTATAAAAAACTAGTGTTGTCGTGAAAAACAAAAGAAATCAGAGAGAAAAAAAAAGAAACCGGAGAAAGAATCAAAGAGAGACAAAGAGAGAGACGAGGAGAAAGAGAGAGAGGGAGAAAAAGAGAGAGAGAGAGAGAGAAAGAAAGAGGAGAGAGGTAGAAAAAAAAAAAGAAAAGTGATTTATGAGAAAATCAAAAAGGATTTTTGATTTTTCTTCGACAATCAAGACATCGATCAAGGAGCCTCTTCTTCTTCGCCAAGTTCTCCACATCAAGAGCAGCAGACAATCAATTTCAACAATCAAACAGTCTAATTTCTCTATGCTTTTTATTTTATTCATTGTTTTTGAACTTGTTATTATGAACTAAATTTTCTTTTACTAAGGCTAAGGTGTAGCCACTCTTTTGATACAATATTCAGTATGACTTATTTTTAAATTTTTATTCATTGAGGAGTATATAAATCTGATCTTAATGCTTTTAGATTACTGGCCATCTTCTAATTGATCTGATAAACATAGATGTTACGGACCAAGTACATCTATGTTAATGCTTCTTGATTATATACCTTGTATTATGAATCAAATTAGAATTCATATGCATGCGGGAATTTTAGTGCGCTTTGGACGCAGCGTATTTTAATTAGAGGGTTTCACAAAACCTAATGCATTATATTTATTTAAATTATACCTGGACCAAAGGATAATTAATAAATATTAATAGATTTGCTATGCCTAGACCAAAGGGTAGTGAATAAATTAGGAGACTCCACCATCACATGAAATAAAATTAATCTAAAAATCTGAATATTATATTGACTGAGTTGGTGAACCGATTGCCTTAGTAATCCATTGCTCTTGAATTTAAAACCCTAATAATTTACACTCTCTCTATTTAATTAAAAACTTTTAATTATTTTTTTTATTTTTTTTAATTCCTTATTCTCATAAATCGATCTTCTAAATAAAGCATAGGAAAGAGCTTTTCAGTACTTTTTTCCATTCCTCTAGGGACGATACTCTACTCATTCACTTTATTACTTGATCGACTGGTGCACTTGCCATAGCTATAAATTAGCACGCATCATCTAACCCAATTAATGATCTGATCAAGCTAATCCATAGCCCTTTAACCCATGTTTTATAAAATTATCTTAGGATCTTCAAATCACAAACCTAGATCCTAATAATCACTCAATTCTAAATTAAGTTCAAAACTTATGGTTTGGGGTTTGAAATCTCAAAGCTAGCTTCTAATTTAAACTTTTGAAATATTTTTAAATTTTGTAAATAATTTACTTTGAATCAAATTCTATTTATGATTTTAGATCTGATTTATTTCAATATTTTAATCATATCTTAGGGTTTCGAATCTAGGATTTTGCAAAAAGTAAGTTTGCAATTTAATTTCTACAATGCATATATGTCATATATATATATTCTAGATTTAAAAAATAAAGCTACATATCAACAAATGCAATATGAAGATGTAGATCTAAACATGAAACACATATTATTCAGATCTTATCTAAATAATCAAAAATTAGATCATAAATTATTTAATATTAGATTTAAAATTTAAAAATAAATCATAAATTATTTTAGATCTTATCTAACTTATTTATAATTTAGGTTATTTAGGTTTGCACATACTATGACAATCTCTACACGGTAAGGGATAAACCTTACAGCAAGACAACCTTATAATCAATATATGCAACCCAATATTATTTAGATCTAATTTAAATAATCTAAAATATATCTAACATCTATTTAATTTTATATTTAAAATTAAAAAATAAATTATTAAATTATTTAGATCACATCTAATTTATTCATTATTCAAAAAACTAGATCAGCACAAACTTGGACAACCTTTCATTATAAGGAGTTTACCTTACAATAGGACAACTTTATGTCAATATATGAGATCTTTTAATATTTATTTTTAGATTTATTTTAAAGCATGCATGATCATGTCATCAAAGAACCTACAGCTCTGATACCACTATTGAAAAATATGCAGAATTTTATACATATATTTTAAAACTTTTTTGAATTTAGAAGCAGTAGAAGACATAGATTAAATAATTTAATCTAATTATGCATATGATCTAATCAATAAACCCTACATATAGGATCTACAACATGTCATGATGCATCAATAAATCTAAAAAATAAATCATGTTGGTCGGTACTGATCAAATCAATACCTAAATCTAGAACAGTTCTAGAAAAAAACCTAGATCGTATCTAGGTGAAAGAAGAGATTAAATCTCTTATCTTTGCACGGGTCGAGAACTCCACAGCTAAAAATCTCTTATCTTTGCATCCGGCCTCTATAGATAGTCCACACGAAGCTGCAACACTGATCGGAGGTTTGTTGAATGAAGATCCGCTCAAAGTGCTAGCTTCTAATAGATTCCTTCTGATGGTTAATCAAAAATATTCTTCAGATCTCTTGGACCCTCCAAGAGATGAAGAACAAGAGGAGGAATAAGGGAGAAGACCAACCTTTGGATCTTCCAAAAATTAGAAGAGAAAAGGGTTAAGAAAAACCCTAAGAGAAGATACATCTTCTCTTTCAGGATATCAACCATTGATGTCCTAAATAGATCTTCATACCTTGATGAGAGGAGACCTTCACCTCTATAATTTTCCCACAATACATGAACCTTTCCCTCTGATTTTTTCAGATGAAAAATCTCACAAAAATTAAGAAGAAAAGGCTCTCAAAAGAAAACCTAAGAGAAGATTTTTTTCTCTTCTTCTTCTCACATTAGGATATGATCAAATCATATCCAAAATAAACCACCATGCCCCAACTCCTTGGAGCACTCATCCTCCATGCCCCTCATCTCTTCCTTTCTGATTTTCTTCATGGAACAATTCCTCAAAGAATGGAGAAGAAAAGAAATCAAGAAGGAACCCTAGAAAACAATCTTCTCTTCTTGTCTTTCTCTCTAAGATATCAACGTTTAATGTCTAAAAGAAGGCCTCTACTCCCAACATATTGGAGCGCCTGATATCCCACGCCTTTTACCCTCTCTCTCTCAGCCTTTTTGCCATCTAAAAACACCAATGATCTCATGCACACTAATTGAAAAGAGGCATCCCACAATATAAGGCAAGACTAGGTCAAAAAGACCTAGTCAAAGGAGGAAAAATTGGATTCTTATGGGGCATCCAACTCTTGGACGCCCCTCCCTAAATTTCTAGCATGTGAAACCCAAAATCCTCCCTAAATTTCAGGTGTGTGAAACCCAAAATCCATGCACATAGTGGAGAATAAAAGGGGTGAGCAAAAAACATGGTGTGGGAAAAAGTGGGCGCAAGAAAGAGGGAAGGAGTTTTGGATAACATTGACTCTATCAAATAGAATCCATGGCTACCTAATTTGACCAAGTCAAATTTTAATTCAAAACAATCAGATAAGGGGATATGGGGACCTCTCTTTAACATGAGAAAGACTTACGTAATCATCAGAAATAAAGTGGGGCGTGGGCTTTTCTTAGGCGCAAAAAAAGTGAGAGAGTCCCAATCCAACTGGGACTCTTATTTGACTAGATCAAAATTTATTTAAATCCAAATTAAATATTATTTAAATTAGATTAAATGCAACCCAATTAAGGATGATCCTAGTTCAATTAGAAGCCCAATTAAATCAGATTAAATCAAACATCCTTCCTAAAATCCTATTCATTGCTCCGAGCCTGCCCCACCTCAACCTTTTTCTAGCTTCTCTCCAACACTTTCCAAAAACTCTTTCCCTCTCAATCCATCCTTCAAATCCACTAGAATCCAAGAAGATGGCACCTAAGTCTCGCGTGTTAGTCTCGAAGAAGCGCCACACAGAGGAACAACCAGATGTTCACTCGAAAAGAAGGGGGA
>QRFJ01002328.1:0-31441 GCA_006176705.1 Cocos nucifera | reverse complement strand
GCTTGATCGTGACTCGATCTTGACCCAGACTTAATCCTATTAGGCTGGTCAATTTAAGCATTGTTGATCCCATCTAACCAACTCTTGATTCGGTTTGATCAACCGCTTAGACCTAATTGAGCTACCCAAGCCCGAACCCAGTATTATGAATATGTCTTAGATCTGAAATTCTCAATTTTAGACCTAATTAATATTCCATAAACTTAATTCTTAATTAAGTAGGGTTCATAAACAAAATATGCACAATAAATCCTAGGGTTTCAGGATCTAGGGTTTTGCAGAAAGTAAGTTTTTGGTTTCTGATTAAGGACGAACACGCAGCACCCCTACACATCATAAGAACACCCCATCGAATGGGAAGAGAGGGCCTTTAAACCCTTCTTCGTTCTTATGACCGGACGGCCAAGAGGAACGCCTTAATCAGGAACATGCAATACTACAAAATAGTTTTAGATCTATATCATATATCTCATATACAAATTAGATCTAATCATGGCATATTTTGCATACATCTCATGTATCGAATCATGCATATTTTTAGATCTAAATTATCTCATAATAATCTAAAAAATTAGATTTAAATTGATCTAATCAAAATAAATTCTAATCTAGACAATTATGTAGAACTATTCTACAACTAGTCTAGACATGCATCAATCATATCTCATATGATATTTAAAATTAAATAATTTTTATTTGCTATTTTTTAGATGTTATTATAACATTATAATATCAAAAAATAGTAAATAAATAGATCTAAAATATGATTTAATCAAATTAAATTCAAAAACATGCAAGACTATTCTATAGAACTATTCTATTTTAGAACTAGTCATGCATATTTTCTAATCTTAGATCCAAATCATTTAATTTTAATTTTTTTTGATTTTAGATCTGATCACATCTCATGTGACATCTGAAATCACTTATTTTTTAATTAAAATAAATTTAAAATCAGATCTAAACACTTTTAGAACCTTGGCTCTGATACCAGTTGAAGGGAAATCCTGATTTTTTCCGGATCCAGGTTCGTTCAGATCTGATCAGATCAAGAGATATATTTCAAAAAAATTTTTCTCTTGATCCAATCAGATCTGATATTTTCAGATCTGATTCTTATTATTTTAATAAATAAAATAAAATAAGATAAATTAAATCAAATTTAATTTACCTTGATTTGGGTAATCCTATTACCCCGTTGATGATCCTGTTTGCAGCGGAAGGTTCTGGATCTAGCCACGCAAGCGCCTGGCCTCTACCGGTATCCACTCGGGTTGGATCTGGAGATCCTCTTCTTCTCTATCACATCTCCAAAAATTAGATCTGGATCTGATCTGGAGGATTCTTCAAAACTCCTTTTGAAGATCAGCAGTCGTCCTTTGCAGCAGCGCAGCCTTCTTAGCTTTTGATCGCCTTTCTTTGATCTGAATCGCACCAACCAAGGTCCAAAACTCCTTTTGGACGTGGAGAGGAGAGGGAGAAGAGCTTTGGCATGGAAGGAGGGGAGAGGCAGCCTTGGGGTGTGGAATCTCAATTAATTAGATATCTCTTTGAGTTGGGCGCAGGGTCTTATTTATAGACTAAGCTGTGATCCAACTCCTCTTCTTCCCAACCAATCACAACCCTTTGTGAAATCAGATCTAAATCTGATTGGTGGGAATAGAGAGTCCCCTGGATTCCTCCTTAGAGGGTGCCTAAGACCAGTCAAAGTTGGTTCTTAGGAGAACTCTAATTGGAATCCAAAAAGGAGATGGAGTCCTTGTCCAACAAGGACTCCTAGGCGCCTCCAACTTGGGCACACGCCAAGGGTGGCGTGCGCCCTTCTCCTTGCCAGGTTCTGGCAGGGGGACAGGCCCCCACCAGCTCTCCAATAGGTGCATGACATGTGGTCAAAAGTCAAAGTGTCAATGGTCAACATTTGACCAGTCAAAGGTAGACTTTTGACCAAAGTCAAAGAACAAGAAATGGCAGGTGACCAAAAATGGCAGGTAATGTCTTACAAAATAAGACAACCTTTTCTGACTTGGACAACCTCCAGTCAGACCATATGAAGGCCTCTGATTGAGCACAAACTCCTTTGGCTCAGTCAGGACAACTTATTTATGATAGTAAAAGAAGAACGTTAGGTTCAATCGAGTGCTAGCACGATTTTCTTGAACCTAATTGAATCTCATTCAGATCAATTGAACTAGATCAGTTCAATTGATGATCACCAGATTCAAACCCTTGTTTGTGTGACCCAGTTAGGTTTCAGTTCTGTATGGTAATGGGATATGTCATGATCTCTATCATCGACATCATCGAAACTCCTTTCGATGGATCAGAACTCTTCTGATTCGAACAGCTAGAATGATCGATCATCTAAATCATTCTAATTGCTCCCAAAATCCACCAGTGACACCTAGCAGTATATGGTGGCAACCCATCAGAGCTGAATGCGAACCTCTTGGTGCAGCTACCTGTGTGATTAAGTTCTTCTATCTTGAGCCCCGATCAGATTAGGGTTAAGGTGAACTCGTCAAACCCTAGTTCTCTGTCATATGATGTAATCATTCGATTCGAGTCCAATGTGAAAATCTAAATAGAAACTCTTTCTATTATTTCACTCTGCCATGGCCATGGGACTTCTGGACTTGATTCTCATGATCATCATAGGGCTGCTCCTCTACCACCGAGGTAGATAGATTCCATCTTGATGCAATCCAGTTCCTACAATGAACATGCTATAGCCAACATACACCTCAGGGTTCCATATGGCTAGGAGACCGAGTAATGGTGTAGTCAAACTATAACACCCTCAAGGTGAACTGCCGATGCATCTCAGGTCAAAGAACCAGACACACTACTGCAGCATCGAGTCAGTCATTGACGAGAAGGTAGACTTCCTAATGACTACTCGAGGTGGTCACGCTCAGTGCCCTCGTTCTCTAACGAGTACCTGTACTCTCGCTCCGGTGTCTCCACACCGTAGACTCAAGACTCATCTACTAAAGAGAAGCGATTGTACACCAACCTTCCGGATCAATCACCATCCTCGTGATGATCCTATGGTCGGGAGCATTTTATGAGTTAATAATGATTATTCATGTCTTAAATTTTCAACTCTTGAAAATATGAATTATCATTACCATTAACTCAAAGGATGTATCACAGACACTAAATACACATATGTGATAGAAAATAACCCATTTTATTGATTATAGTCAAAATTACAATTTTGCTCCTAGAAGTGTATTACAAGTGTCAGCCAATTCTGGCTTCTAGGGCACATATATCTAACACTTGGCTGATTCATTTCCTTGGTTGGTCCTTTGTCCACCTAAGATCTGAACTTGAAGCCCCTCAAAGTTCTCACACATAAACTGAGTTCCGTGCAGGATTGCACACCATCTTCATTTAGGATAACTTCTATCCTAGTCTTAGGACTCACATCCATTCTAGGCTCTCGGAGCTGACACCCTGGCTCCTCCTATGGCCTTCCAAGGCTTGGGAGCACTACAAATCCTAACAATCTCCATCTTGGTGCTCCCAAGTCTTGGCAAACCCTTGGCAATGCCCACCTGCACGATCCTACTGTCACTGCACACCCTGACAATACCTTATGCAAATATCACCTCCGACAATCCTCTTCAGCTATTGAGCATCCTTAAGGCCTTTGGGATGACCACCTCCACCATTGAAGACCTTGGCTTGCACCTATGCACCATCTTGAAAATTGTAGGTACTCTTCTGCTTGGCAGCTGCATCAATTATCCTGGACTTCTTTTGAGATCCCGCAGCATTCCTGTACTAGCACTCGCTGCATATCCTGACACGATCTTCTTAGAAATTTACCTATTCACTCGCACTATTGTTCCACCTAGAACTGTGCATCTTTATTGTTGGTGCTAGGATATTGGTCCTCCTGCACTCCTACGCTCTAAACTCGCGTCACATCTCCATCGGTGAAGCCACCTCTACCCGATGCTCCATCTGAAACTGAAGTCCACTTGATGCCGCAGAAGATCTTGACTCTGTAATCGAGTCACCCAAGGCCAACCACCCAATGCTGCATTGCTAGGCCTGTCGCTGTGCCTCAAGCATTATCGCTGCTCCTTCGAACCCTTTGCACTCTGTAGACCTATCCAAAGCCATCTCGGATACCTTCATAATCTGTGGGCAATTTCTAAATCCAAGAGCTCATCCAACTCTTCAAATCTAGTGATTGATCCGTAAAAAATTTCATCCTAGCACTTCTCCTCTTCTGCCTTAGCACCAACCATCGCTTCAGTTGCGCCCAGAGGAACTACAGCTCAAATCCTGTCCTAGGCTCAGACCCACCTATCTCATCCTGAGGCTCTTGAGACTCTCTGACTCTCCCTGAGATCTACTTTCGATCTCCTTGAGATGCCTCCTAATACTCTCTACTGAGATACCTTCCTCGATTGCTACACCATCAAGCCTCTCTCAGCCCGTGCCTCTAGAAAAGTGCTACTGTAGAATTCCAGTGCTCCCTGCCTCATCTCTGTATCGCCTTCTGATAGGTATCTGGGTCCTCTCTTACTGCACACAAGCCATCCTACACCTGAATCACTACTCTTCTTGGTGCTCCTATAGAAGATACCTGATCCAGGGCACTCTCGACTGCCTAAGACCTCCTGACGCTCCCTAAAACCTCCTAGCTCTCCCTAAGACTGGCTCTTGATCTCTCTGAGATGCTCCTGACACACCCAGCTAAGATACCTTCCTCGGCTGCTGCACTACCAAGCCTCTCTTAACCCCTGTGACTCTAGAAAAGTGCTACTGCACCACTCCAGTGCTCCCTAGCCTTGTCTCTATGCTGCTCTATAGTCATCCAGCCCTAACCTACTAGACTTGCATGGATCATCCATCTCCATCACCCCAAAGGCTTCGTAAATCCATGCTCTGGTCTAATAGCTGAATACATCTCCGACTACTTCCCAGCCTTCTTATCATCGAAGGATGTATAGTCACTTCTTCAGCCTTCCTTTAACCATTACCCCTTGGAAAACCTCTCTTCAACAACCCCACATTGCCCATCTTCTTAGAGAACCCTATCACCCGTCATACACCCTGGTCTCTCTACTAAGATCGATCAGCAAATCATGCATCCAAACCTTCCACCCCAAGAAAAATCCTTCCCATTAATCCTCTCAGCCTCCACCTTCAACCTGCTGCTCTCGGTTGGCCAAACCACAGCAATAACAAAGATGGATCTGAGACATACCATGGAATCCTCATGTAGATTTCTGATTTCTCCCTGTATGACTTTTCATTCGCTTCCACGCACCATCAGGCTTTGATACCAATTATTGGAACAATCCAATATCGCTTTAATACCAAACTATTATCACCATGGTATCGCTCGAATGCCAATCATCCTAACATCACAAATACTGGTACCATGTAGCGAAAGTTCCTAATCTTTAGTACAAATCTAAAGGAACCTATGATATTCTCTAAGGCAGTATTTCATAGATCCATCACCTAGATCTATGCTAGGGCACCTCCCTCCTTGGGCATGAGGGATGCGCCTCCTCTTTCTAGGGCTTCTTTAAAAACCTAGGGCAACAACACTAGAGAGAAGAGAGAAGAGAGGTTGAAGAAAGAAAAGATCTATACTGATTGCTCCTATTTAAAACCCTAATACATCCTATGTATTTATATATAGCTATTAGGCCCAACCAAAAAATTTTCCTGGCTAACCCAATATATGAAAGCACTCATCGAGCCCATGTACATATGTCTCACATGCTCTCATCCCCTGGATCTGAGTCTGACCCAAACATGAGTTAGCCTCCTTAAGATCCTATTGGACCAGGTCTTAAGACCCCTTGGATTAGTCCCAATCCAAGACCAAACAGAAAATCCGAATGGTTCAGTTCACATCCGTCAAGCCGGCTCACTTAGGAGCCAAGCTGGCTTGGCTGCATCATGCCTGAAACTATCTTCTATCTATCTGAGATAGCCGGCTCAGCTGCATCTTGAGTCGGCTTAATCTCAGCCCGAGTTGGCTCGGCTATATGCCGGTCCCTATTCTTGGCTAATTCAGTTCCTTGGCTTTGGTCCTTTGCTCCACCTTATGATCCAGATCTTCAGAGCACCTACCAAGTCCCTCAAAGTCCTCACACGTGAACCTCGAGTTTCGTATAGGACTGCACGCCGCCTTCACCTAGGATAATTCCTGTCCTAACCTTAGGACTCATACCCATCCTAGACTCTTAGAGCCGACATCCTGGCTCCTCCTATGGCCTTCCAAGGCTTGGAACCTCTACAAATCCTAACATGACTAAAACTAGAACAAAAAATCCAACATATTTTATATCAGTTTCTCCATATATGAATCACTAGACCTTAATATTTCTCAAATTCTTAAGGATTGTTCCTATAATCTTTCAGTGATTCTCACTTGGATCAGACTGGTATCTGCTCACTACCTCCAGTGAGTATACCATGTCTGGTCTAGGACATGGAGAAATAAGATGATAGCTAAATCTTTATTCTCTGTAATACTTATCATTTTTTATTAAGAGAATATCATCCACAGACAACACAAAGAATAATATTATAGAATCATTTGTCCATTTATAGATGCAGGGTCCATCTTCATTCATAATAAAGACACATGTTCAAAATGCATGTAGCCAAACGAGCTGTATAGGCCTACACCTTTTCATCTGCGCCACTCTGATCCTATCGAAAATTCATTTGCACCCAATGAATTTTATCCCTTCAGATGGATCATCTAGTGTCCATACACTATTGATCCTAATGGACTCCAATTAGGATTTTATGGCTCCAAGCCACTTTTCAGAGTCAAACCACCATATAGCATTCATATAGGTGATCGGATCCTCGTTATTCTCATCAAGCTCAATAGGATCGCCATTTCGAACCTAGATATCGAAGTATCTATCCATCTAATATGGTACTCTACCAGATCTCCTTAATAGTGCTAGTTTATGGGCTCCAAGTTTGATCCAATCAAAACCAATTCTGTAGGCTTATTGGATTGTATCAGTTATTTCTTCCGATCGAACTTCCTCAAGTTCAACTTTAGTGGCATCAGTTCCTTTTCTAAGAAACTTCTTATAGGATCTGATGTGATGCTCCCAAGCCTTGGAAGGCCACAGGAAGGGTCAGGGTGTTAGCTTCGGGAGACTAGGATACACATGAGTCCTAGGGCTAGGATAGAAGTTATCCTAGGTGAAGACGACATGCAGCCTTGCATGAAAATCGAGGTTCAGGTGTGAGGACCTTGAGAAGCTTGGTAGGTGCTCCATAGACTTAGGCCACAAGATGAAGCTAAGGACCAAAGCCAAGAAAAAGAATCAACCAAGAATAGAGGCTGGCACACAACCAAGCCGACTCGGGTTGAGATTGAGCCGACTCAGGGTGCAGCCGAGCCGACTGTCTCAGGTAGATAGAAGATAATTTTTAGCTAGACGCAGCCAAGCTGACTCGACTGTTGAGCGAGCCAGCTCGATGGGTGCGAACTGAACCATTCAAGTTTTTTGTTTGGTCTTGGATTGGGATTAATATAAGGGGTCTTAATTTTTGATCCAATAGGATCTTAAGGAGGCTAACTCATATATGGGTCAGATTCATATCCAAGGGATGAGAGCATGTGAGACATATGTACATGGGCTCAGTGAGTGCTTTTATGTATTGGGTTAGCCAGAAATATTTTTGGTCGGGCCTAATAGCTATGTATAAATACATTAGTTGTATTAGGATTTTTAAAAGAGCAATCAATATAGATCTTTTCTTTCTTCAACCTCTCTTCTCTTTTCTCTCTAGTGTTGTTGCCCTAGGTTCTTGAAGAAGCCCTAGAGAGGGGAGGCACCTCCCTCAAGTCTAAGGAGGGAGGTGTCCCATCATGGACTCAGATGGAGGATCGATGGTTTGCTGCCCACAGAGAATGTCATAGGTTTCTTTAAATCCATGCTAAAGATTAGGGGCTTCCACTATATTGTACTAGGACTTATGATGTCAGGATGATTGGCATTCGAGCGGTACCATGGTGATAATAGTTTTGTATCAGAGCAATATCGGATTGTCCTTACACTTGGTATTAGAGCTTGATGGTGCATGGAAGTGAAGGAGAAGTTATACATGGAGAAATTAAAAATTTGCATCAAAATTTTATGGTATGTCTCAGATCTACCTTTGTTATTGCTATGGTTTGACCAACCGGGAGCAGCGGGTTGAAGGTGAAGGCTGAGAGGGTTAACGAAAAAGATTTTTCTCAGGGTTGAAGCTTTGGATGCATAATTTACTGATCAAGATGTATGATGGTAGATAAGGCAAGGAGTGCTGAAGTGCTGCAGTAGCGCTTCCTTGAAGATGCAGGACTGAGAGAGGCTTGACGATGCAGTAGCCGAGGAAGGTATTTCAGCAAAGAGCATTAGGATTCTCTAGGAAAATGGATAGTGTGGGGCTGTTGAAGAGAGCTTACTCAAGGCTCAAAATCAAGGTGGAGCAGAAGAAGCAACCATTCAGTCTGGTGGAAGGCTGTGAAAAGTAGTTGAGATATATTCAGTGGTGCGACTAGTTGGAGCCTTAAAGGTGATGGAGATGGATGATCCATGGAGGTCCAGTAGGTTAGGGCTGGATGGCTGTGGAATGATGTAGAGATCAGGCAGGAAGCACTGGAGTGCTACAGTAGCGCTACCCTAGAGGCATATTAGTTGAGAGAGGCTTGGTAGTGCAATAGTCGAGGAGGATATCTCAGTAGAGAGTGCCAAGGGCTTCTCAGAGAGATCAGGAGTAGGTCTCAGGGAGAGCCAGGAGGTCTCAAAGAGCGCTAGGAGGTCTCAGGCAGTCGGGAGCATCCTAGATCAGGTTTCGTCTAAAGGAGTACCAGGGAAAGTCGCGATTCAGGTGTAGGATGGTTTGTGTGTAGCAAGAGAGGACCTGGATACCTATGAGGAGGTGGTGTAGAGATAAGGCAGGGAGCGTTGGAGTGCTGCAGTAGCACTTTTCTGAAGGCACGGGGCTAAGAGAGGCTCAATGGTGCAACAATCGAGGGAGGTATCTTAGTAAAGAGTGTTAGGAGGCATCTTAGGAAGACCAGGAGTAGGTCTCAGGGAGAGCCAGGGAGTCTTAGGAGCCTCGAGATGAGATAGGTGGATTTGAGCCCAGGACAAGGTTTGAGCTGTAGTTCCTCTAGGTGCAACTGAAGCAATTGCTGGTGCAGGGATAGAAGAGGAGAAGGCTAGGGTGAAAATCCCTAGGGTTCAATCGTTGAATTTAGAAGAGTTTGTTGAGCTTGGGTTTCGGAGGTGCCCGTGGGTTAAGGAGGTTTTCGAGATGGCTTCGGATAGGTCTGTAGAGTGCAAAAGGTCCGAAGGGGCAGCGACGGTGTCTGAGACACAGCAGTAGGCTCAACAGTGTAGCATTGAGTTGTTGTCCTTGGGGGACTTAATTATAGAGTTGACTTCTACGGCATTAGGGGAACTTTGATTTCAGATGGAGCACCAGGCAGAGGTGGCTTCATCGGTGGAGATGTGATACGAGTTTAGAGCGGAGGAGTGCAGGAGGATCAATATCCTAACACCAATGTCGGAGATGCATAGTTTCAGATGGAGTAGCACGTGTGGATGAATAGACAAAGTTTTGAGGAGATCGTGTCAGGATATGCAGTGAGTGCCGGTATAGGAATGCCGCGAGATATCAAGGGAAGTCTAGGATAATTGATGCTGTTGCCAAGCAGAAGGGTGCCTACAATTTTTAGGATGGTGGATAGGTGCAAGCCAAGGTCTTCAGTAGTGGAGGTGGTCATCCCAAAAATCTCAAAGGGTACACAATAGTTGAAGAGGATTGGTGGACATAATGTTTGCATAAGGTGATATCAGGATGCACAGCGATAGCAGGATCGTGCAGGAGGGCATTGTCAGGGGTTTGCCAAGGCTTGGGAGCACAAGGATGGAGATTGTAGGATCTAGTGTGGTGCTCCCAAGCCTTAGAAGGCTACAAGAGGAGTCAGGGTGTTGGCTCTGGGAGTCTAGGATGGGTATGAGTCCTAGGACTAGGATAGGAGTTGTCCTAGGTGAAGGCGGCATGAAGCCTTACATGAGAATTGAGGTTCAGGTGTGAGGATCTTGAGGGGCTTAGTAGGTACTCTAGAGACCTGGGCCATAAGGGGGAGCAAAAGACCAAAGTCAAGGAAGAGAATTACCCAAGAACAGGGGCTGGCACACAGTCGAGCCGGCTCAGGATGAGATCGAGCCGGCTCAAGGCGTAGCCGAGCCAGCTATCTCAGGCAGACATAAGATAGTTTCGAGCTGGACGCAGTCGAGCTAGCTCGGCTTTTGAGCGAGCCAGCTCGATGGGTGCGAACTAAACCATTTGGATTTTCTATTTGGTCTTAGATTGGGACTAATCCAAGGGATCTTAAGGCTGGGTCCAATAGGGTCTTAAGGGGGCTAACTCATGTATAGGTTAGGTTCAGATCTAGGGGATGAGAGCATGTGGACATATGTACAAGGGCTCGATGAGTGCTTTCATATATTGGGTTAGCCAGAGAAGTTTTTGGTCGGCTAATAGCTATATATAAATGCATAGGTTGTATTAGAGTTTTCAAAAGAGCAATCAATACAAATCTTTTCTCCCTTCAACTTCTCTAAAAAGAAAAACCTATTTTTCGGGTCAGGTCGATCAAATTTGATTGGATCAGGAGGAATATTTCAAAATTTTTTTCTCTAAGATCCTAATCAAATCTAAGACTCCTCAGATCTAATCTTATTGATCTGATAATAAAAATAAAAATAAAAATTAAATCTAATTTAATTATACCTTTATTTTGGATAATCCAATTATCCTATGATGATCTCGATATTTGCCTGAGGTTCTGGATGTAGCAACGCAAGCGCCTGACCTCTACCAGTATCCACTCAGATAGGATTTGAAGATCTTCTTCTTCTCAATCAATCCTCCAAAAATTAGATCTAAATCTGATCTTGAAGATCTTCAAAACTGCTTTTGAAGAATAATCATTGTCTCTTGCAGCAGTGCTACCTTCTTCCTTTCCTGGCGCCTTTCACTTGCTTGGATCACACCTTGTTCGTTCCCAAAAGTCCTTGAGCATGGAGAGGAGAGAGAGGAAATAGAGGGTGGCATGGAGAGAGAGGGAGAGAGGCTTGTGGCATGGGCTAAAGGCAAAAGCATTAAATTCTAGGCGCAGACAGGGTTTGTATAGACCCTACTGCGCCATGCAGTGCCACATCATCCTGACCAATCGCAGCCCTTTGTGCAATCAGATCTAAATCTGATTGGTGGGATGACATCACCTAGATCCAATCAGATGAGAGACCTCAAAACCCTCCTTAAGGTGGCCTAAGACTAGGTCAAACAAGACTTCTTAGGAACCACATAGTTTGGAATCCCTGAAGCAACCTGGAGTCCCATTTCCAATGGGACTCCAGGCTTTTATCCTCATGGGGTGCATGCCTCCCTAGGCATGCCCCCTTCTTCTGCCTTTTTAGCAGGGGACAAGCCCCCTACCAGCTCTCCAATAGGTGCATGACACATGGGCAGATGTCAAAGTGTCAAAGGTCAACATTTGACCAAGTCAAAAATAGAAATTAGCAGGTGACCAAAAATGGCAGGTGTATTTAAATTTATCTCATAAATTAAGACAACCCTTTTCTGACCTGGACAAGCTCCAGTCAGACCAAGTAAAGGCCTCTGAGTGAGCACAAACTCCTTTGGCTCAGTCAGAGACAACTATTTATGATAGTAAAAGAAGAACGTTAGGTTCAATCGAGTGCTAGCACGATTTTCTTGAACCTAATTGAATCTCATTCAGATCAATTGAACTGGATTAGTTCAATTGATGATCACCAGATTCAAACCCTTATTTGTGTGACCCAGTTAGGTTTCAGTTCTGTATGGTAATGGGATATGTCATGATCTCTATCATCGACATCATCGAAACTCCTTTCGATGGATCAGAACTCTTCTGATTCAGACAGCTAGAATGATCGATCATCTAAATCATTCTAATTGCTCCCAAAATCCACCAGTGACACCTAGCAGTATATGGTGGCAACCCATCAGAGCTGAAAATGCGAACCTCTTGGTGCAGCTACCTGTGTGATTAAGTTCTTCTATCTTGAGCCCCGATCAGATTAGGGTTAAGGTGAACTCGTCAAACCCTAGTTTCTGTCATATGATGTAATCATTCGATTCAAGTCCGATGTGAAAACCTAAATAGAAACTCTTTCTATTATTTCACTCTCTGCCATGGCCATGGGCTTATGGACTTGATTCTCATGATCATCATAGGGCTGCTCCTCATACCACCGAGGTAGATAGATTCCATCTTGATGCAATCCAGTTCCTACAATGAATATGCTATAGCCAACATACACCTCAGGATTCCGAATGGCTAGGAGACCGAGTAATGGTGTAGTCAAACTATAACACCCTCAAGGTGAACTATCGATGCACCTCAGGTCAAAGAACCAGACACACTACTGCAGCATCGAGTCAGTCATTGATGAGAAGGTAGACTTCCTAATGACTACTCGAGGTGGTCACGCTCAGTGCCCTCGTTCTCTAACGAGTACCTGTACTCTCGCTCCAGTGTCTCCACACCATAGACTCAAGACTCATCTATTAAAGAGAAGCGATTGTACACCAACCTTCCGGATCAATCACCATCCTCGTGATGATCCTATGGTCGGGAAGCATTTTATGAGTTAATAATGATTATTCATGTCTTAAATTTTCAACTCTTGAAAATATGAATTATCATTACCATTAACTCAAAGGATGTATCACAGACACTAAATACACATATGTGATAGAAAATAACCCATTTTATTGATTTATAGTCAAAATTATAATTTTGCCCCTAGAAGTGTATTACAAGTGTCAGCCAATTCTGGCTTCTAGGGCACATATATCTAACAATCTCCCACTTGTCCTAAAGCCAATTGGCTACAAGTCTAAGTCCCATCTTCTCAAGGTGGGCTTCGATCTTCTGCTGGCCCAACGGCTTTGTAAGTGGGTCTGCCACATTATCTGTGGAGTTGACTCTCTTGACCTCGACGTAACCCTTTCTCGAGGTAATCGCGGATGAGGTGGTATCGCCGCTCAATGTGCTTGGATTTCTGGTGAGACCTCGGCTCCTTAGCAAGGGCTATGGCGCCATTGTTGTCGCAGTATAGAGGAATGGCATCTGATGGCATTACTCCAATTTCTGCAGCAAACTTCTTGTACCAGAATGCTTCCTTCGCAGCCTCTGATGCAGCGATATATTCTGCTTCCATGGTGGAATCTGCTATCACAGTTTGCTTGGAACTCTTCCAGCTGATAGCACCACCATTGCACACAAATAGACTCCCAGATGTCGACTTTCGATCATCTACATCGGACATGAAATCCGAGTCTGTGTATCCCTGGACTTGGAGTTCTCTCCATTACCAAAGACCAACATCATATCCTTAGTTCTTCTCAAGTACTTAAGGATACATTTCACAGAAGTCCAGTGTTCTTCACCTGGATTTGACTGATATCTGCTTGTGACACTCACAGCATGGGCTATATCAGGTCGTGTACATAGCATGGCATACATGAGGCTCCCTATTGCAGAAGCATAAGGGATCTTGCTCATGCATTCTATTTCCTCAGGTGTGCTAGGGCACATCTTCTTGGAAAGATGAATACCATGTCTGAAGGGTATTAATCCCCTCTTAGAGTTTTCCATACTAAACCTCTTTAGTACTTTCCTCTATGTACATCTTTCTGTGAAAGTCCTAGCATCCTATTCGGTCTATCCCTATAGACCTTAATTCCTAGAATAAAGGATGCTTCACCTAGGTCTTTCATGGAGAATTCCTTGGACAACCATATTTTGACTGTTGTCAACATGGGAATATCATTCCCAATAAGGAGGATGTCATCCACGTACAATACGAGGAAGACAAACAGCGCTCCCACTGACCTTTTTGAAAACACATGGTTCCTCTTCATTTTTGATGAAACCAAACTTTTTGATCACATCATTGAAATGAGTGTTCCAGCTCCGAGATGCTTGCTTAAGTCCATATATGGACCTTTGCAGCTTGCAAACCTTGTGATCAGTATCACTGGATGTGAAACCTAGCGGCTGTTCCATATAGATATCTTCCTCAAGATATCCATTTAAGAATGCCGTTTTCACGTCCATTTGCCATATTTCATAATCGAAATAGGCTGCAACAATGGCAAGCAATGTGCGGATGGATTTTAGCATAGCCTACTGGGAAAAGGTATCCTGATAGTCAATGCCTTTCACGTTGACTATAACCTTTTGCCACTAGTCTAGCCTTGAATGTCTCCACATTCCCATCTGCACCAATCTTTCTCTTGAAGATCCATTTACATCCAATAGGTACTATACCTTCTGGTGGATCTACCAAGGTCCAGACTTGGTTTGAGTGCATCGAGTCAATTTCTGACTGCATTGCCTCTAGCCATTTCTCGGAGTCGATATCTGATATCGCCTCGTTGTAGGTTTTGGGATCATCACCATCATGAGCACCATTACCTACGAGGAACATTTTCTCTACTTCCTCTGAAATAATACCTAAGTATCTTTCAGGGGGACGGAAAACTCTTTTCCGATCTACGAGGTGGAGGAGGTAGTGTTCTTATTGGCTCAACCTGATTTGGTTCCATTGGTCCTTAGCTCGTTGCTACTTGTGAGACTTTCTCATCAAGCTTAATCTGCTTTCCAATGCCGCTATCTTGAATAAACTATTTTTCAAGAAAGATGGCATGTCGACTCACAATCACATTGTGGTCTTCTGGAATGTAGAAATAGTATCCTAATGACTCTTTAGGATATCCTATGAATCGAGCTCTAAAGGACCTAAACTCTAACTTGTCCGCTTGTTGTCTTTTGACATGAGCCGGACAACCCCAAATTCTGAGATGACTCAGACTTGGTTTCTTACCATGCCATATCTCATACGGTGTGGTAGGAACGGTTTTAGAGGGAACCCTATTCAGTAGATAGATTGAAGTTAACAATGATATGTCCCCAAAGAAAATCAGGAAGGTCTGTGAAGCTCATCATGGATCAGAACCATATCCAATAGGGAGTCCGATTTCTCCATTCTGAAACCTCCATTGAGTTGAGGTGTTCCTGGTGGAGTCCATTGAGAGACTATGCCATTTTCCTTGAGATAGTCTAGGAATTTTCGGCTAAGGTATTCACCTCCTCGATCTGATCGAAGAACCTTAATGGGATTTTTCAGTTTGCTTTTCTACTTCATGTCTGAATTTCTTTGAACTTTTCAAAAGGCTTCAGACTTGTGTCTCATAAGATACACATACCCATACCTAGATAGATCATCAGTAAAGGATAATGAAGTAGACAAAATTGCCTCTAGCCTGGCACATCAAATGGGCCGCACACATCAGTATGTACTAGGGCAAGGAGATCTGTGGCCCTTTCCCCATGTCCCACAAAAGGGAGTTTAGTCATTTTGCCTTGAAGACAAGATTCACAAGTTGGATATGACTCAAAAGTCAATGGACTCAATAGCCCATTTTTCTCCAATTTGTTAATCCTATCTTCTGCTATATGACCTAATCTTAGGTGCCATAGATATCTCTATCATTTGGACTATCCCTAGGTCATTTTGATCTTATGGCATTCATATTTTGCTCGATAGTTAAAATAGGATACATCAATATGCAACTGATAAAGACCATTAATAAGAAAACCATTTGCAATTTTATTTCTTTCATAAAGAATGTTACAATGGTCCTTAAGAAAAGGTAATCACATAAGCCTTCTTGTGCTAAAGCATGAAATAAAAATCAAATTCCTGCTAGCTGCAGGCACATAATAACAATTCTTAAGTACTAAATCTAAGCCAGATGGTAGTCGAAGAGGATAGATTCCTAAGACCACAACAGCAACCCTTGCACCATTTTCGACATGTAGGATCATCTCACCGTCCCTCAGCCGTCTGCAATCCTCAAGACCTTGCATGGAAGTGCACAAATGAGCACTAGAACTAGAGTCAAGCACCCAACTGGATGTAGAAGAAATCGTAAGGTTAGATTCAATAACGAGCATACGTCTAGAAGGACCTGTCTCCTTATTCTTTAGGATGGCCAGATATGTAGGGTAGTTCCGCTTTCAATGGCTGTCATAATTATAATGAAAACACTTTTGTTTGTCAGCGGTCTTCTTCTTTAGCTTTGCCTTCTTTTTCTTTCCACCTTCCACCTTCTATCTTTTCATAGATTTTTTTTTCTTTCCAAAAGACTTTCTCTTAGAAGAAGTCCATTCTATAGCAAGTACTGAGCCTTTAGAATCTTTCATAGAAAGCTCAGCAATAACCAGTATATTCATAAGCTCGGCCAGAGTATTTTGAAGTTTATGCATATGGTGGTTCATGATGAATTGCCCATATGCATCAGTTAAGGATTGTAGAATTATATCATTCTGCAGATCCTGATCTAACTTCACTCCGAGTTTCTCAAGCTTTTCAAATGTCCTTGATCATTCATCAGACAGTGATCTTGGACTGACTGCCCATCATGCATCTTAGCCTTAAAAAGTCATTTAGTGACTTGATATTTGGCTGCGCGACTCTGTTCACCAAACATCTCCTTGTAGGTGAGCCAACATTTGGTGGAGCAGTCCTTGATATCTTCATGTTGGTACTGGAGCTCATCAGACATCGAGCCCAACATGTAGTATCTGGCCTTATTATCTTCGTCTATCCATTTTTCAGAGACGGCACTCTCTATTCAGTGGATGGAACGAGCTGGTAAGGTGGGGAGGATCCTTGGATCTAATACATGGAGTTAACTTCTCAAAATCCAAAATAATTTTAATGTTTTGAGCCAATCTTTATAATTGGGTTCGATCAGTCTATGTGTGTCCAGGATACAGTGCCTAAGTGGGTTGGACGCAGATATTTTTCTATAGAGAGTCAAAGATTTCTAGTTAGATACTGTAATTATGACTTGACCAATTTATTTAAAAATTTTATTTTTAAATAAATTAGCTCCACTATTTTCTTACGGATCCCTACACTCCCTCTGTAGAGATGCAAAAATCTCCATGATTAATGATTTCTAGTGGATGGTGCGGTCTCACCAACTGACTCATCACCTCACCTAACAGTTATTTGGTGATGGGTTAGCCAATGAGTGAACAACTCTTGTTCAATGATTCTCTAATCATGGTGCACCCAAACTTGGTCTCTAATTCATGAATCTCACCATATCCTGAAATATTGATCCACTCCTTAGTTAAGTCAGACCCACCATTTGCACAGACTGGAATTCCTAATTGGATCTCTCACCGTATCCAGAATATTGAGCCCAATCTCATCCTCCAGCCCATAGCATCCAATGCCTAATAGACATGGTTGCATCTTTTCGGTGCAACTGAGCCACTATATCCAGTTCGAGAACAATCAACCTCGGAAAAGGGTCCGCACATCTACAATGGTGGAAGACCCTAGACTTAATCTTTTCTTAGGAAAGAATTTGATTCAGGTCTCATTAAACATAGACTTGACATAGTCATAACCAATTATGACTAACCTAGTGGCATGGGTTCAGCTCGGAATTATTGACCACCTCAGATCAGAACTGTGTCAACAAGATATGGCCAGGTAAGTGAGACCGGTGGAAGGAATATGCCATTAACTCGTACAAGAATGCATTCAGGTCGAGTAGCTCTCCAAATTAAAAATCAGTCGGATCGTATGTGCCAAACTTACCTTAGACACCAAATTATTGAGTCAGAACCAATTGGGTTAGCCTACAATCCAGACTCTAACCTATCTGAGCCTAATTAGGTCTTGCTTGATCAATGATCATGTGACTCGATCTTGACCCAGACTTAATCCTATTAGGCTGGTCAATTTAAGCATTGTTGATCCCATCTAACCAACTCTTGATTCGGTTTGATCAACCGCTTAGACCTAATTGAGCTACCCAAGCCCGAACCCAGTATTATGAATATGTCTTAGATCTAAAATTCTTAATTTTAGACCTAATTAATATTTTCATAAATCTTAATTCTTAATTAAGTTTAGGGTTCATAAACAAAATATGCATATATAAATCCTAGGATTTCAGGATCTAGGGTTTTGCAGAAAGTAAATTTTTTGGATTTCTGATTAAGGACGAACACGTGCAGCACCCCTACAAATCATAAGAACACCCCATCGAATGGAGAAGAGAGGGCCTTTAAACCCTTCTTCATTCTTATGACCGGACGGCCAAGAGGAATGCCTTAATCAGGAACATGATAAATCTACAAAACTAGTTAGATCTATATCATATATATAATATAAAATTAGATCTAATCATGGCATATTTTGCATACATCTCATGTATCAATCATGCATATTTTTAGATCTAAATTATCTCATAATAATCTAAAAAATTAGATTTAAATTGATCTAATCAAAATAAATTCTAATCTAGATAATTATGTAGAACTATTCTACAACTAGTCTAGACATGCATCTATCATATCTCATATGATACAAATTAAATAATTTTTATTTGCTATTTTTTAGATGTTATTATAAAATTATAATATCAAAAAATAGTAAATAAATAGATCTAAAAATTATAATTAATTAAATTAAAATTATGATCATGCTAGACTACACATAGAATAATTCTATTTCTAATCTAGTCATGCATCTCATACATCTTAGATCTAGATTATTTAATTTTTAATTTTTTAATTTTAGATATAATCATATTTAATATGACATCTAAAATCATCTAATTATTAGATTAAAATAAATTAAAATTAGATCTAATAAATTATGGAACCTAGCTCTGATACCAGTTGAAGGGAAAAATTTATTTTTCGGACCAAGTTCGTTCAGATTTGATTAGATCAGGAGGGATATTTCAAAAATTTTTTCTCTGAGATCCTAATCAGATATGAGATTCCTTAGATATTATCTTAATGATTTGATAATAAAAATTAAAATTAAAATTAAATCTAATTTAATTATACCTTTATTTTGGGTAATCCAATTATCCTATGATGATCCCGATATTTGCCCGAGGTTCTGGATGTAGCCATGCAAGCACCTGGCCTCTACCGGAATCCACTTGAGCAGGATTTGAAGATGTTCTTCTTTTCAATTAAGTCTCCAAAAATTAGATCTAGATCTAATCTTGAAGGTCTTCAAAACTGCTTTTGAAGAACAGCCATTGTCTCTTACAGTAGTGCTGCCTTCTTCCTTTTCTGGCGCCTTTCACTTGCTTGGATCGCACCTTGTTCATGTCCAAAAGCCTTTGGGCGTAGAGAGGAGAGAGAGGACCAAAGGGTGGCATGGAGAAGGAGGGAGAGAGGCTATGTGATGTGGGCTAAAGGCAAAAGCATTAAATTCTAGGCACAAATAGGGTTTATATGGACCCTGTTGCACCATGCAGTGCCATACATCCTTGCCAATCACGACCCTTTATGCAATCAAATCTAAATCTGATTGATGGGATGACATCATCTGATCTAATCAGATGAGAGATCCTCAAAACTCTCCTAAGGTGGTGCCAAGACTGGGTCAAACAAGACTTCTTAGCACCACACAGTTTAATCCCCTGAAGCAACCTGGAGTCCCATCTGTATGGGACTCCATCTTTTATCCTCATGGAGTGCATGCCTCCCTAGGCATATGCCCCCTTCCTGTCTATTTTTTAGTGGGAGGATAAGTCCCCAGGTACTCTCCGATGAGTGCATGACACATGGGTAGATGTCAAGTGTCCAGGATCAACATTTGACCAATGTCCAAAAATAGGAATTAGCAGGTGATCAAAAATGTTAGGTGCTATTTTAAATTTATCTTATAAATTA
This sequence comes from Cocos nucifera, assembly GCA_006176705.1. Taxonomy (NCBI): domain Eukaryota; kingdom Viridiplantae; phylum Streptophyta; class Magnoliopsida; order Arecales; family Arecaceae; genus Cocos; species Cocos nucifera. The sequence goes on along the minus strand of QRFJ01002328.1, from coordinate 11,598 downwards.
AGATAACCCTTTTCTGATCTAGACAAGCTCTAGTCAAACCAAGTAAAGGTTTCTAAGTAAGCCTAAATACATTTAGCTCAGTCGAGATAAGCTTTAATGATTGTTAAAGGAGAACATTAGGCTCAATTGTGTGCCAGCACGATTTTCTTGAACCTAATTGAAGTTTATTCAAATCAATTAAATTGGGTTAGTCCAATTGATGATATCCAGATCCAAACCCTTATTTGTGTGATCCAGTTAGGTTTAATTCCATATGATAATGGGATATGTCGCAATCTCTATCATCAACATCATCGAAACATCTTCCGATGGATCAGAATTTTTTTGATTCAGACAACTAGTATGATCGATCATCCAAATCATTCTAATTGCTCCCAAAATCCATCAGTAACACCTAGCAGCATATGGTGGCAACCCGTCAAAATTGAAAGTGAACCTTTCGGTGTAGTTACCTGTATGATTAAGTTCCTCTATCTTGAGCTTCGATCGGATTAGGGTTAAGGTGATCTCGTCAAACCCTAATTTCCATCATATGAATTAATCATTCGATTCAAGTCCAATGTGAAAACCCTAATAGAAACTCTTTCTATTATTTCACTCTGCCATGGCCATGGGCTTATGGACTTGATTTTCATAATCATCATAGGGCTGCTCCTCATCTACCGAGGTAGATAGATTTTCTATTTGTGCAATCTAATTCCTACAATGAACATGCTATAGCCAACATACACCTCAGAATTTCGAATGGCTAGGAGATCGAGTTATGGTGTAGTCAAACTATAACACCCTCAAGGTGAATTGCTGATGCACCTCAGGTCAAAGAACCAGACACACCACTACAGCTTCAAGCCAGTCATCGACAAGAAGGTAGACTTCCTCATAACTGCTCGAGGTGGTCACGCTCAGTACCCTCATTCTCTAATGAGTACCTATACTCTCGCTCCAGTGTCTCTACACCATAGACTCAAAACTCATCTATCCAAAAGAAGCAACCGTACACCAATCTTTTGGATCAATCACCATCCTCATGATGATCCTACGGTCAGGAGCATTTTATGAGTTAATAATGAAAATTCATATCTTAAATTTTCAACTCTTGTAAATATTAACTATCATTACCATTAACTCAAGGAATGTATCACAGACACTTTCAAATACATGCTATAATAAAAAATAAACTATTTTATTATTTATAGTTAAAATTATAATTTTGTCCTTAGAAGTGTATTATAAGTGTCAGAAGAAATTTGGAATTAATATGGGAATGACATATATACAATGTTCCGAAGGCAGAAATCAATTTTTTCATGCCTCCAAGACTCCTTCTGCTTTAAGGGACTTATATAGCCCCTTGATAAGACTTTTTAATGGCTGATGAGGGCTTGGGAATGGATGCTATTGGTGCCTCATCTAGATCTATAAATAGGATACTGATGAAGGTGTTGGGCATTCCAATTCCAGAAGCTTGTCTTAAAATTCTTCCTTCCTTTCTTTCAAACAAGGTATTGGTAAGACAAGGAGTCTTCCTTTAGACAAGGTCTTATCTAATACAAGGAATCTTATTCAAGACAAGGGTTAGGAAGATTATTTAAGAAGGCTAAGAGAGAAAATAAGGAAGAATAAATTAGAGGGAAGAAAATAGAAGCAAGGCTAAGGAATTCTAGTGCAGAATTCAGCAAGCAAGGATTTAAGAAGGATTGTTCTTAAATCCAATTTCTATGTGGATCACTGTTGGAGGACGAACACGTGGGTGCCTCATGGAAATAAATTATCACCAAACTAGATTATTAAAGATATGTTATTTAATTTTATACCTAAAGCATATATATGATTGAATTACATCAAGGTCGATCTTAGGGTTTTTGGGTTTGATAGACTAAATTTTTGAAATCTAATGCTTCCGCCATGTCGATCAAACACAACAGTGGTATTAGAGCCAACCTTGCACGGTTCAATCATATACATGAATGCTTTTAATTATGATTTAAAGCATGATATGGTTGTTCATATGTTATATGATAAAGATGATATATAATATCATGTATGTTCATGCTGATGCTTTATGTCTTGTAATATGATCATGTTCATATTATTATGATTTTAATTTGCAACTTCAAATAATGTCTTAGATAAGATACTATAATGTTCATTGCACTTATTCATCATTCTAATTATAAGATTATTCAAAATATGATGAATATGTTATGTTTCACATGGCACAACATATAGATGCATGTTTTAATGCTTTTAAGGATGTGCATGAGTTCTTTAAAGCCCTCTTAAAAATTATATTAAGTCATTATATTATAAGATCAAAAAGCAAATCCATTCTTAATAGACATTGGTCAATTGGTGTCTAGAAAAGTGATTTTGGGAAGGTAAAGAGAACGTGGTTTAGTAATTAGGTCTAATTCTTACCTGGCCAATTTTAATTGGTATCTAAGGCAAGAATGGGGGGCCTTCCACCTCTCTCCCACTTACCTAGATAATTTGATTCAATTGAAGTCTTGAATTGGAAATGCATATTGATCAAAAATACCATAAATTGCCTTCCTTCATGCTAAGATAATTATTATTTCACAAACCATAGTAAGTTTGTTGTGCTATACACAAGACTTACCATGGGGACTGATATAATAATATTTTGGTGTATTTTTAAAATGCTTATGATATATTTGATTTATTATCACTTTGTTGTGCTATCCATAAGAGAAATATTATTTTCAAATATGACCATATGAAAATGAAGGGTTTGACTTAAATAAAATATTATAGTTTGTTGTGCTATCCACAAGACTAAAAATATTTTAGAGGTAGGTTATGTTGAGAGTTGCATGAAAATGCAATCGGAAAGATTTTCTTATCTTTGAACTTATTGAAGTTTGTTGTGCTATCCATAAGACTTCTTTAAGAGACAAGGATCTCAACCCCACTAAGGAACCGATTTAGGGTTTTTTCGTATACCATAGGGAGGGCTATGGTATATGGTAAAATAGTGGGAGTTATAACTAGAATAAAAAGATCTCATCTAGTTATACATGTCATCTCAAGGAAAATCCTAATTTTTTGGATCAGATTCATTCAGATCTGATCGGATCAAGAGATATATTTCAAAAAAAATTTTTCTTGATCCAGATCAGATTTAGGATGTTTCAAATCTGATTCTTATTATTTTAGTAATTAAAATAAATTTAGATAAATTAAATTAAATTTAATTTACCTTGAAGTGGATAATCCTATTACCCATTGATGATCCTGTAAGCAACGAAAGGTTCTGGATCTAGCCATGCAAGTGCCTGGCCTCTACCGGTATCCACTCGGGCTGGATCTGGAGATCCTCTTCTTCTCTATCACGTCTCCAAAAATTAGATTTGGATCTAATCTAGAGGATCTTCAAAACTCCTTTCGAAGATCAGCAGTTGTCCTTCGCAGCAGCGCAGCCATCTAGCTTTTAGTCGCCTTTCTCTCGTCTGGATTGCACCAACCAAGAACCCAAAACACTTTTGGATGTGGAGAGGAGAGGGAGAAGATGCTTTGGTGTGGAGGAGGAGAAAAGAGGAAGCCTTGGGGCATGGAAATCTCAATTGCCTTTTCAATCATAATTTGAGTTGGATGCAGGATCTTATTTATAGACTATCTGTGATCCAACTCCTCTTCTTCCCAACCAATCACAATCCTTTGTGAAATCAGATCTAAATCTGATTGATGGAAATAGAGTCCCTTGGATTCCTCCTTAGTTGGCACCTAAGACTAGTCAACTTTGGTTCTTAGGAGAACTCTAATCAGAATCCAAAAAGGAGATGCGAGTCCCTATCCACAAGGACTCCTGGGCGCCTCCAGCTTGGGCACACGCCAAGGGTGGCGTGCGCCCTTTCCTTGCAGGTTTCATTGGCAGGGACAAGCTTCCACCAGCTCTCCAATAGGTGCATGACACGTGGACAAAAGTCAAAGTGTTCCAATGGTCAATGTTTGACCAGTCAAAGGTCACTTTTGACCAAAGTCAAGGTAAGAAATGGTAGGTGACCAAAAATGGCAGGTATTGTCTTACAAAATAAGACAACCTTTTCTGACCTAGATAGGCTCCAGTCAGACAGTGAAGGCCTCTGAATGAGCACACAATCCTTTGGCTCAATCAGGGATAACATTTTATGGTAGTAAAAGAAGAAGTTAATTCAATCGAGCAAGCAAGCACGATTTTCTTGAATCTAATTGAATCTCATTCAGATCAATTGAACTGGATTAGTTCATTGTGATCACTAGATTCAAATCCTTAGTTTGTGTTGATCCAGTTAGGTTCAGTTTTGTGGTAATAGGATTATGTATGATCTCTATCACGACATTCATCGAAATCCTTTCGATGGCTCAAAATTCTTCTGATCGAACGTGAATTGATCGATTATCCTAAATCTTTATTGTCCTAAATTCACTTTAGTGACAACCTAGCAGTAATATGGTGGCACCATCATAGCTGAATATGAACCTTTTGGTGAGCTACTGTGTGATTAAGTATTCTTTTATTTTGAAGCACCGATAGATTAGGATTTAAGGTTGAACTCGTCAAACCTAGTATCTGTCAGTATGATGTACTCATTCGATTAAGTCCATGTTGAAACTAAATAGAAACTCTTTCTATGTTTTCACTCTTACCATTGGCCATGACTTCTGGGACTGATTCTCTGATCATCATGAGGCTGTCCTCTACCATCGAGGTAGCATAGTTCATCTTGACTGCTATCCAATTCTCACATGACATTGCTATACAAAACCTCAGGATTTCGTATATGGCTAGAGCCGAATTATGAGTGTAGCAAACGTATAATACCTCAAGATTATACTGTCACTTGCATCTCAGGTCAAAGAACAGTACACCATGCAGGCATGCGTCAGTCTATTGACCGTAGAAGGTTAGTTCCTATGATCTACTCGAGGTGGTCACGCCAGTGACTCGTCTCTACAGAGTACCTATACTCTCATTCCGATATCTCTACACCATAGACTCAAGACTCACTTACTAAGGAAGTGATTGTCACCCAACCTTTCGGATCAATCACATCTCGTGATGGATCCTATGGTTGGCATTTTATGAAGTTAATATGATTATTCTGTCTGTAATTTTTTCAATATCTTTGAAATATGAATTATCAATTACCATTAACTCAAATAATGTATCAAGATATCATACACATATGTGATAGAAATAACCATTTTATTGATTTTAGTCAAATCTTTATATTTGCCCTAGAGAGTTGTATTTACAGTTTCGCCAATCTTGGCTTCTAGGGCACATATTCTAACATCTCCCACTTGTCTAAAGGCAATTGGTTACAAGTCTAGTGCCATTCTTTTAGGTGGATTTCGATCTTCTGCTGGCCAATGCTTTTGTAAGCGGTCTGCACACATGTCTGTAGGAGTAACTCTCTTGACCTCGACGTTATCATTCTCGAGGTAATCGGATGAGTGGTATTCGCCGCTCAATGTGCTTGGATTTTGGTGAGGACCTCGCTCCTTAGCAAGGGTGCTATTGGCGCCATTATTATCGCCATATAGAGGGATGGTCATTCGATGGCGTTACTCAATTTCTTGTAGAACTTCTTGTACAAATGTTTCTTCACAGCTTTGATTGCAGGATATATTTCTTTCATGGTGGATCACTATCAGTTTGTTGATCTTTCTAGCTGACAGCACACCATTTGACACAAACAGATTCCGAGATGTCGACTTTGATCATCTAATCGAAATAAAAATCCGAGTCGTTATCCTGGGACTTTGGGTTCTCCGTTCCAAAGACCAACATCATTCTTGTTTCTTCTCAAGTTACTTTAAGGATATTTATTAGTAAGTCCAGTGTTCTTCACTGATTTGATGGATATTCTGCTTGGACACTAAAGCTGGTGCTATATCAGGTTCTGTAGTTGCATGGCATAACATTGAGGCTTCACTATTGTAGAAGCTAGGATCATTGCTATGCGTTCTATTTCCTCAGTGTGCTAGGCACATCTTTCCTTGGAAGTTGAATACCATGTCCTGAAAGGTATTATTTTCTCTTAGAGTTTCCATACTAAACCTCTTTAGTACTTCCTCTAAGTTTACATTCTTCTATTTGAAAGTCTAGCATCCTATTCGGGTTATTCCTATAATTTTTATATTCTAGATAAGGATTTTTTCATAGGTTCTTCATGAAGAATTCTTGGCACCATAATCTTGATGTTGTCATTATGGGAATATCATTCCCAATAAGAAGGTGTCTCACGTTACAATCGGGAAGACAAGCGTCACTGACTTTTTTTGAGACACATTGCTTCCCTTATTTTTGATGAAAACCAAATTTTGTCCGTCTATTGATGTGTGTTCCAGTCCAAGATGCTTGCTTAGTCTATTTATGGACCTTTGCACTTGGCAACACTTCATGATCCGTTATACTGGAGTGAAACTTAGCGTTGTTCCTTTAGATATTTCTTAAGATATCATCATTCTAGAGGTTGCATTTTTACATTACCACTTTGTATATTTATAATCGAATAGGCTACAATTGGCAAAGCAATGTGCGGGATGGATTCTTACATAGGCCAACTTGAGGAAAAGGTTATCCTTGTAGTCAATGCCCTTCGCATTTGATATCCTTTTGCACTAGGTTGCTTGAATGTCTCATATTCCTCAGTGCACCATTATTCTTCTTGAACGTACCATTTACACCCATGACTTACTTGGTGAGATCCTTCATGGTCGGCATCTCCAGTGACTTTGGTTTCGAGTGATCGAGTCAATTCTGACTGCATTTGCTCTACCATTTCTTTGAGGTTGAGTATCTGTATATATCTCATTGTAGGTTTTGGGTATCTCCCTTGAGACCTATTTTACTATGAGGAACATTTTTTCTACTTCTCTAAATATACTTAAGTATCTTTTAGAGGGGATGGAATAATCTTTCATCGATTCGAGGTGGAGAGGTAGGTATTCTTATTTGCGTCTCAACTATTTGGTTCCAATTTGGTCCTATGGTCGTTTACTTGTGGGACTTTCTATTCAAAGCTTAAGTCTTAACCTTTTCCAATGCCGCTATCTTGAATAAACTATTTTTTAAAGAAAGGATGGCATTGTCGACTCACATACATATGGTCTTCTGGAATGTAGAACTATACTATTAATGTTTGGAGTATCTTGAATTCGAGCTCTGAAGGACCTAACTTTTAATTGTTCCGTCTTGTCTGTCTTTTGGACATGAGCGGAAACCCCACATTCTGAGATGACTAGACTTGATTTTTTAATTGCTAATATCCTACGGCTTGTAGGATCAGTAGGTATGGTCTTAGGGGAACTCTATTCAGTGATAAATTGAAGTAACCATGAATGTCCCAAAAGAAATTAGGGAAAGGTCTGTAGAAGCTCATCTGGATCCGGACAGTATCCAATAGTTCCAATTTTCCGTTCTTGAAACCCGTTGGTTGAGGATATTCCTGGTGAGTCCAATTGAGAGACTATGCCATTATCCTTTAAGATAGTTAGGAATTTCCAGTAAGGTATTCACCTCCTGCGTTTGGATCGAGAACCTTATGGGTTTTTTAGTTTTGTTTTTCTATTTCATGTCTGATTTCTTGTACTTTTCCAAAGCTTCGATTGTGTCTAGATACCACCCAATACTTTGACAGTCATCGATTTAAAGTAATTAGTAGACTTAAATTCCTTTTAGCGGGCAATCAAACTGTGGCGCAAATGTTTACTAGGGCAGGAGATCTGTGGCCCCTTCCCATGTCCTACAAAAGGGGTTTGGTTCATTTTACCTTGGAGACAAAGATTCACAGTTGGATATGGACTTCAAAAGTCAATGGAAGCTCAATAGCCCATTTTTCTCCATTTGTTGATCCTGCATCTTCTGCTTTATGACTCTATCTTAGGTGCATAATATCCTAATCGTTTGGCATTTCCCTAGGTCGTTTTGGCATTCATATTTTGTCCGATGTTTAGAATAGGTACTTCAAATATGTATCTGATAAAGACGTTAATAGGAAAACCATTTGCAATTTTTATTTTCTTCTAAGAATGTTTACAATTGGTACTTGAAGAAGGTAATCATAGTCTTAGCATAATTAGATCTACATATCTGAATCACTGCTGAGGCACATATACGTCTATTTCAAAACTAATCTAACCAGTAACGTTCGTAATGGGGTATGTTCTGGCGATCTGCAGCGTTCTTTTTTATCATGGTGGTATATTCTCACTTCCCTCGCTCACTGCTATCCTTAAGACCCTGCATGGAAGTGCCAGTTGAGCCATGAGAACCGAGTCAAGCAACCAACTAGTGCTGAATAATATAAGATTTAGAACTCAATAATGAGATACCTCTAGGGACCTTCCTTATTTGTTCTTCAGGTGGCAGGTAAGTAGGCAATTTCGCTTCCAATGACTCATGTTTGCATGAAACACTTCTTTGACAGCGGGCTTTCATCTTCGTCTCATGCCTTCTTTCTTCTTTGCTCTTCCATCTTTTATTTTTTCACGATTCTTTTTCTTTTATAAGACTTTCTTTTGGAAGACGTCTCATTGCCAAGACTGCAGCCTTTAGTATCTTTCTAGAATTAGCTCAGCAATAACCAGATTTCATTTTCGGCCCAGGAATTTTGAAGTTTATGAATGTTGGTAATTCATTGATGAATTGACCCCCATATACATCAGTCGAAGATTGAGTAAATTCATTTTGCAGATTCCTAGTCTAACTTCACATGAGCTTTCAAGGCTCTTCTCTGTCCTTGACTTCTAGACAGTATCTTGGATTGACTGCACGTCATGGTCTTAGCTTATAAAGTCATTTCATCACTTTGTATTGGCTGGTTTGACGTCTTTTCATACATCTCCTGCAGGTTGAGCCAACATTTGCGGAGCAGTCCTGATATTCTTCTTGTTGATGCTGTGGTCATCGGAATCGGCCAATATTGTATATCTGACCTTTATCTTTCGTCTATCCTTTTTTAAGGAGCTCTCTATTTAGGTCGATTGGACGAGCTGGGTAGAGGTGTGGGATCCTGGTCCATCATGGTGTTAACTTCTCGAAATCCAAAATGATTTTGTTAGTTTCTGAAGCATTCTTACCAAATTGGGTCAAGTCAGTCTATGTGTGTTGGATTGCGTGCCATGGGATTGTGAGCAGACATTTTTCTGTAGGAGTCAAGATTCTAGTTAGATACTATGTAATTTGACTTTGAGCCGAATTTATTTAAGAATTTTATTTTTTAAAATAATAGTACTAGTTCCTTCTTTGATTTGGTTCCTACAATCCTGGTTGTTAAGATCGAAACTTTGTACGATTAATTGATTTTTGTGGCGTGGTGCAGGTTCATCAACTGATCTATACCTACCTACAGTTATGGTGATGGGTTAGCATTGAGTGAATAAGCCGCGCTTGTATTCAATGATTCTCTATCATGTGGTGCACCCAATTGGTCTCTATTCGAATGAATCTACCGTTAAAATCATTTGAAATCACTCCTTAGTTAAGTCAGCACCACCATTTGCATGACTAGATTTCCTAAATTAAGTCTTCACCGTATCCAAAATATGGCCAAACTTCATCTCAACCATTAGATTAATGCTATAACATGTTGCATCTTCCTGGCTGAACTGTCATAATCTAGCCGAGAACATCACCTCCGAAAAGGGCCCGCATCTACAATGGTGGAAGACCTCATACTTAATTTAGGGGAGAATTATTTAGATTCTCATTCAAACTAGACTTGTCTAGTTCATAATTATGACTAACCTAGTGCATGGGTTAGCTTCGGAATTATTGCACACTCAGTTCAGACTGTGTGTCAACAGATACTGGCTAGGTAGTAAGCGGTGGAAGGAATATGCATTAACTCGTACAGACACTTAGGTCGTAGCTTTCCAATTAATAATCAATCTGTCGTATGTGCCATTAACCTTGACACCAAATTGGTTGATGTCAGAATCAATTGGGTTAGCCTTCATTTAGCTATATAACTCTGAGCCTATTTAAGGTCTTGCATTGATTTGGACTCGATCTTGACAAGATTTAATCTTTAGGCTAGTCATTTAAGTATATTGTTGATCCCATCTTAACAACTTGATTCCAGCTTGATTCAACTTGCTTAGACCTAATTGAGCTTAACCCAACTAACCCAGTTTTATGATATGTTTAGATCTAATTTTATTTTTAGACCTATTTATTTCATATCTTAATTTTTATATTAAGTCAGCGGTTTCATAAATAAATATGTACAATAAATCCTTAGGGTTTCCAGGGATCTAGGATTTTGCAGAAAGTAGTTTGATTTCCGATTAAGGACGAACGCGCAGCAACCCCTACACATCATAAGAAATATCCCATCGGATGGAAGGAAAGGGCTTAAACCCTTTCTTCATTCTTATTGATCAGACAGCCAAGAAGGAACTCCTTATCAGAAACATGATAATACTACAAAAAATTTTTAAGATCTATATCATATACTCATATACAATTAGATCTAATCATGGCCATATTTTGCATACATCTCATGTATCCAAATTCATGCATTGTTTTTAGATCTAATTATCTCATATAATCTAAAAAGTTAATTTAAATTGATCTATCAAAATATTTCCAATTCTAGACAACTATGTAGAACTATTCTACAACTAGTTCTAGACATGCATCAATCAATATCTCATATTTGATGTTTAAATTGATAATAATTTTTACTTTCTATTTTTAGATTTATCTGTAATATTATTAATATCAAAAAATAGTAATAAATAGAATCTAAATATGATTTAATCAAATTAAATTGAAAACATACAAGATTATTCGATAGAACTATTCTATTTTAGAACTAGTCTGCATATTTTCTTTAATCTTAGATCCAAATTCATTTAATTTTACATTTTTTCATCTAATTTCAGATCTGTCCACATCTCATGTGAATCTAAAATCACTTATTTTTTAATTAGAATAAATTAAATTAGGATCTAAATTACTTTTAGAACTTGGCTCTGATATCAGTGTAAGAAAATTTTGATTTCTCCGGACCAGGTTCGTTCAGATCTGATCGGATCAAGAGATATATTTTAAAAAAAACTTTTGATCAAGATTTGATCTAAATATTTTTAGATCTAATTTATTTTTTAGTAACTAAATAAACTCTTTAGATAAATTAAATCAAATTTAATTTTACTTGAAGGGGTAATCATTACCATTGATGGATCTGCTAAGCAGCGGAAGGTTCTGGTCTAGCCACGCACAGTGCTAGGCCTCTCCCAGTATCCAAACTTGGGGTGGTCTTGGACGATCCTATCTTCTCTATCATTGTCTCTGAAAATTAGATTCTGGATCTGATCTAGAGGATTCTTTCAAAACTCCTTTTCGAAGATCAGCAGTTGTCCTTTGCAGCAGGCAGGCCTTCTAGCTTTCAATCGCCTTTCTCTTCATCTGGATTGCACCAACCAAGACCCAAATACTTTGGAACATGGATGGAGAGGGAGAAGATGCTTTGGCATGGTAGGGAGGAGTAGGAGAGGCAGCCTGGGGCAGGAAATCTCAATTGCTTTCCATCAATAATTTTGAGATGGGCGCAAGGTTCTTATTTTTATGATAATCTCTCTCTT
>QRFJ01002327.1:134726-231443 GCA_006176705.1 Cocos nucifera | reverse complement strand
TAAGAAGAGATGTCTCCTAATGCATCTTTATTGCCAACTCCAATCTAAGATCGAGATTATTCATCAAAGAGCAAGAAGAAGGAAGAAGCGAGCATGCTCTGAAGAGTATGAAGAAGGGAAGTCCACCAACCATCTTCCTCGATGGCTACGTTAGACCTACTATCAATCCTTGTATTAGCTTATTATTTTCTTATTCTTTTTTATTTTGTATTTTAAAATTTCAGAAAATCTAATTTTTAAGGCAAATTTTATTTTTATGCACTTAAATTTATTTTTTTATTGTAATTTAATTTTTTTCTCTTTACTTTAATTGCTTTTTGTTTTTTATGCAAGTAGGATATCAAGAAATCTAACTATGATCTTATTACAAATTTAATTTTTGCATCTTAATTTTTATTTTTATTTTATAATTTATTTCTAACTTCAAATTAATTTTAAAATTTTTTTTATTAAAAACAAAGATTTTTTAAAACTAAAATACATATCTTCTCTAGAATTCGATCGACTCACTACCTTACTGGAAGGAAATCCTGGATTTCCGGGCCAGTGTTTCGTTTCGATCTGGATAATTCAAGAAGATATTATTTTTCAAATTTTCTTTGGATCTTCAATCAGATCTTGATATATTTTCAGATTCTGATTCTATATTATTTTAATAAATTTAAAATAAAAACAAGATAAAATTAAATCAAATTTTAATTACCTGATTTGGGTAATCCTATTACCCTGTTAGATGATCCTGATGGCAGCGGAAGGTTCTGGATCTTAGGGCACGGCAAAGCGCCTGGCTCTACCGGTAGTCCACTCGGTGGATCTTGGAGATCCTCTTCCCTTCTATCACACCTCCAAAAATTAGATTGATTTGATCTGGAGGATCTTCAATCTTTTGAAGATCTGCAGTCGTCCTTTTGCCAGCAGCGGCAACCTCTTGCTTTTTGATCGCCTTTTACTTGATCTGAATCACCAAACCCAAAGTCCAACCTTTGGACGTGGAGAGGCAAGGGAGAAGAGACTATGGCGTTGGAGAAGGAGGGAGAGGCACCATGGGCGTTGTCTAATAATATTCACTCTTAGAATTGGGTGGCGTAGGGTTCTTATTATAACCTCTTGTGATCCAACTCCTATTCCTCTCAACCAATCACAACCCTTTGTGAAATCAGATCTAAAATTCTGATTTGGTTGAAATTAGAGACCCCTAGATTTCCTCCTAGAGGGTGCCTAAGACCAGTCAAACTGGATTCTTAAGTAGAAACTTTGATTGGAATCCAAAAGGGAGGTTGGAGTCCTTGGATCACAAGGACTCCTAGGCGTCCTCCTACTTGGCTCCGCCACCCTTTGCATGCGCCCTTTCCTTGCCAGGTTCTGGCAGGGGACAGGCCCTACCAGCTCTCCATAGGTGCATGGACACGTGGTCAAAGTCAAGATGAATGGTCAAATGTTGACCAGTTCAAAGGATTAACTTTTGACAAAGTAAAGAACAAAGAATGGAGGTGAACCAAAAATGGCAGGTAATGTATTACAATAAGACAATATTCTGACTTGGGACAACCTCCAGGTCAGAGGGACCATATGAAGGGCCTCTGATTGAGCAACAAACTCCTTTGCTCAGTCAGGACAACTTATTTTATATAAGTTAAAACAATGAACGTATAAGGTTCAATCGAGTTGCTAGCACAGATTTCCCTTGAACCTAATTGAATCTCATTCAGGATTCAATTGAACCTAGATCAGGTTCAATTTGATGATCACCAGATTCAAACCTTGTTTGATGTGACCTTAGGTAGGTTCAGTTCTGCTTGATGGTAATTGGGATATGTATGATCTCTATCATAGACATCATCGAAAACTCCTTTCGAGTTGAATCAGAACTCTTCTGATTCGAACAGCTAGAAGATCGATCATCTAAATCTTCTAATTTGCTCTCAAAAAGTCCACCCAGTAACACTAGCAGTATATGTTGGAACTCCCATCAGAGCTTGGAATGTTGAACTCTTTGGTGCAGCTACCTGTGTGATTAGGTTCTTCTATCTTGAGCCCCCGATCAGATTAGGGTTAAGGTGAATCGTCCAAAACCCTAGTCTGTCATATTGATGTAATCATTCGATTCGGTCCAATGTGGAAAATCTAAATAGAAACTCTTTCTATTATTTCACTCTGGACATGGCCATGGGCTTCAGGATTGATTCTCATGATTATCATAGGCTGCTCCTTCTACCACCGAGTAGATAGATCCATCTTGATGCAATCCAGTTCCTACAAAGAACATGTCAAGCCAACATACACTCAGGGTCCATATGGCTAGGAGACCGAGTAATGGTGTAGTCAAGACTATAACACCTCAAGGTGAAACTGTCGATGATCTCAGGTCAAGAAACCAGACACAACTACTGCGCATCGGTCAGTCATTGACGAGAGGTAGACTTCCTAATGACTACTCGGGTGGTCACGCTCAGTTGCCCTCGTTCTCTAAACGAGTACCCTGTACTCTCGCCCGGTCTTCCCACACGTAGACTCAAGGACTCATCTACTAAAGAGAAGCGATCTAACAACTTTCGGATCAATCCACCATCCTTGTGATGATCCTATGATTCAGGGCTATTTATGAGTAATAATGATTATTCATGTCTTAAATTTTCAACTCTTGGAAAAAGTATGAATTACTCATACCATTAACTTCAAAGGATGTATCACAGACAGTAATACCCACATGTTGTTGATAGTAAAATAACCCATTTTATAATTATAGTCAAAAATTATTAATTTTGCCCCTAGAATGTATTACAAATTGTCAGCCAATTCTGGTTCAGGGCAATAGTAATCTTAACAATCCCCACTTGTCCTTAAAGCCCAATTGGCTACAAGCCTTACAGTTCCCATCTTCTCAAGGTTGGGTTCGATCTTCTGCATGGCCCAACGTTTGATAAGTGGGTCTGCCACATTTATCTGTGGAGTTGACTCTTGACCTCAAACATAATCCTTTCTCAAGGTAATCGTGGATTGAGATGAATCGCCGCTTCAATTGTGCTTAGGACTTCTGGTGATGGAAACCTCGGTCTTAGTAAGGGGTTATAGCGCCATGTTGTAGCAAAGTAAAGAGGAATGGCATCTGATGGCATTATCCCAATTTTCTGCGGCCAAACTTCTTATCTCACCAGAACCTTCCTTTGCAGCCTCTATGAACTATTACTATCTTGCTTCCATGGTGGAAATATGCTATCACAGTGTGCTTGGAACTATTCAGCTGAATAGCTCCACCATTGCACACAACGACTTTCACGGATTGTTTTCGACTTGATCATCTTATCGGACATTGAAGTCCGTTAGTCTGTTGTATCCTTGACTTGTGGAGTCTCCATTACAAAACAACGATCATATCCTTAGTTCTTCTCATTATACTTAAGGATACATTTCACAAAGTTCCAGTGATTCTTCACCTGGATTGATTGATATCTGCTTGTGACACTCACAGCATGGGCTATATCAGGTCGTGTACTAGCTTGGCATATGAGCTCCCTATCATGCAGAAAGCATCAGGGGATTCTTGTCATTGGTCTTATTTCCTCAGGGTGTGCTGGGGCCATCTCTTGGATAAAGATGAATACATGTTCTGAAAGGTATTAATCCCTCTTCAGAGTTTTCCATGACTAAACCTCTTTAGTACTTCCTCTTATGTACATTTTCTGTGAAAGTCTACATCCTTTCGAGGTCATATCCTATTTAGACCTTATTCCTAGAATAAAGGGGATGCTTCACTCTAGGGTCGGTTCAATGGAGAATTCCTTAGACAACCACACTCTTGGAGCTTGATGTCAACATGGGAATATTCATTCCCAATAAGGAGGGATGTATCACGTACAATACGAGGAAGGACAACAGCGCTCCATGACCCTTTTAAAAACCACATGGTCTCTTTCATTTTTTGATGAAACGCCAACTTTTTTGATCACATCATAAAATGAAACGAGTGTTAACCTCAGATTGCTTGGCTTTGAGGAGTCGAGCTATATGGAACCTTTGCAGGCTTGAAACTTTGTTGATCAGTATCACTGGATTGTGACCTAGCGGTGTTCCATATTATCTTCCTCAGATATCCATTTAGGAATGCCGTGTATTCACATCCATTTCAATTTTCATAATCAAATAGGCTGCAACAGCAAGCAAATGTGCGGATGGTTTTAAGCATAGCTACCGGAGGAAAAGGTATCCTGATATCAATTGCCTTCACGTTGACTATAACCTTTATTGCCACCAGTTCTAGCTTTGAATGTCTCCAACATTCCATCTTGCACCAATCTTTCTCTTGAAGATCCATTTAACCCAATAGGTACTATACCTGTCTGGTGGGATTACCAAGGGTCCAGAAACTTTGGTTTTGAGTGCAGAGCGATCTTGACTTCATTGCCTCAAAAGCCTTTTCGGAGTCGATATCTGAATATCGTCTGTTGTAGGTTTTGGGATCATCCCACCCATAAGCACCAATTACCTAGAGGAAATCCTCTAGTCTCTGATAATACCTAAGTTCTTTCAGGGACGGGAAAACTCTTTCGATCTCGGAGGTGCGAGGAGGTAGTGTTCTTATTTGGCTTCACTTGATTTGGTTCCACTTGGTCTAGGCTCGTTCTTACTTGTGGATTTCTCATCAAGCTTTAATCTGCTTTCCATGCCACTATCTTGAATAAACTATTTTTTCAAGAAAATATGGCATGTCGACTCACAATCACATGTTGGTCTTCTGGAATGTTAAGAAATAGTATCTATGGACTCTTTTAGGATATCCTATGAATCGAGCTCTTAAAGGCCTAAAAACTCTAACATTGTCCGCTTTGTTGTCTTTTTGATTATGAGCCGGAAACACCCAAATTCTGTAAGATGACTCAGACTGGTTTTTTACCGTGCCATATCTCATTACGGTGTGGTAGGAACGGTTTTAGAGGAAACCCTATTCAGTAAATAGATTTGAAGTTATATGAATGTCCCAAAGAAATCTGGTGGGAGGGTCTGTGAGCTCTCATGGATCGAACCATACAATAGAGTCCGATTTCTCCTTCTTTGAAAACCCCGTTGAGGTGAGGTGTTTCCTGTGAGTTCCATTGAGAGGACTATGCATTTTTCTTAAGATAGTCTAGGAATTCCCAGCTAAGTATTCACCTCGCTCGATCTTGATCGAAGAACCTTAATGGATTTTCCAATTTATTTTCTACTTCATGTCTGAATTCTTCTGAACTTTCAAAGGCTTAGACTTGTTGTCTCATAAGATACACATAACCATACTAGACAGATCATCGGTAAAGGTAATTGAAGTAGACAAAATTGCCTCTGCCGGCAGCATGAATGGGCTGCACACATCAGTATTACTAGGCAAGGAGATCTTTGTTGGCCCTTCTCCCATGTCCACAAAAGGGAGTTTAGTCATTTTGCCTTGAGACAAGATTCACAAGTTGGATATGACTCAAAAGTCAATGGACTAATAGCCCATTTTTCTCCAATTTGTTAATCCTATCTTCTGCTATATGACCTAATCTCAGGTGCCATAGATATCTGTCGTTTGGACTATCCCTAGGTCGTTTGGCATTCACGTTTTGCTCGATAGTTAAAACAGGTACATCAATATGCAACTGATAAAGACCATTAACAAGGAAACCATTTGCAATTTTATTTCTTTCATAAAGAATGTTACAATGGTCCTTAAAGAAGGTGATCACATAACCTTCTTGTGCTAAGCATGAAACAGAAATCAAATTCCTGCTAGCTGCAGGCACATAATAACAGTCTTTTAAAACTAAGTCTAAACCAGATGGTAATCGAAGAGGGTATGTTCCCACGGCTACTGCAGCAACTCTTGCTCCATTACCGACGCGTAGGATCATGTCTCCATCCCTCAGCCTCCTGCTATCCTCAAGACCCTGCATAGAAGTGCACAGATGAGCACTAGAACCAGAGTCAAGCACCCAACTGGATGCAGAAGAAACCGTAAGGTTAGACTCAATAACGAGCATACCTCCAGAAGGACCTTCCTTCTTGTTCTTTAGGGTGGCCAGGTAAGTAGGGCAGTTCCGCTTCCAATGGCCGTCGCTGTTGCAATGGAAACACTTTCCTTTGCCATCGACCTTCTTCTTCGGTTCTGCCTTCTTCTTCTTTGATCCTTCCACCTTTGCTTTTTCACAGACTTCTTTTTCTTTCCATAAGACTTTCTTTTGGAAGAAGTCCATTCCATAGCAAGAACTGAGCCTTTAGAACCTTTCATAGAAAGCTCAGCGGTAACCAGCATATTCATCAACTCGGCCAAGGAATTTTGAAGTTTATGCATGTGGTAATTCATGATGAATTGCCCATATGCATCAGTCAAGGATTGCAGAATAATATCGTTCTGCAGATCCAAGTCCAACTTCACACCGAGCTTCTCAAGCTCTTCCATGTCCTTGATCATTGTCAGACAGTGATCTTGGACTGACTGCCCATCACGCATCTTAGCCTTAAAAAGTCATTTCGTGACTTGATATTTGGCTGCGCGACTCTGTTCACCAAACATCTCCTGCAGGTGAGCCAACATTTGCGAGCAGTCCCGATATCTTCATGTTGGTGCTGGAGCTCATCAGACATCGAGCCCAACATGTAGTATCTGGCCTTATTGTCTTCGTCAATCCATTTTTCCAGAGACGCTCTCTGTTCAGTGGATGGACGAGCTGGTAAGGTGGGAGGGTCCTGGTCCAAAACATGTGTTAACTTCTCTGAACCCAAAATAATTTTGTAGTTCCTGAGCCAATCTTTATAATTGGGTCCAGTCAGTCTATGTGTGTCTAGGATACGTGCCAGTGGGTTGGACGCAGACATTTTCCTGTAGAGAGTCAAAGATTCTAGTTAGATACTGTAATTTTGACTTGACCAATTTGTTTAGGGATTTTATTTTTAAACAAATTAGCTCCCACTATTTTCTCGGATCCCTACACTCCCTCTGTAGAGATGCGAAAATCTCCGCGATTGATGATTTCTAGTGGGTGGTGCGGTCTCACCAACTGACTCATCACCTCACCTAACAGTTATTGGTGATGGGTTAGCCAATGAGTGAACAACTCTTGTTCAATGATTCTCTAATCATGGTGCACCCAAACTTGGTCTCTAATTCATGAATCTCACCGTATCCGGAATATTGATCCACTCCTTAGTTAAGTCAGACCCACCATTTGCATAGACTGGGTTCCTAATTGGGTCTCTCACCGTATCCGGAATATTGAGCCCAACTCATCCTCCAGCCCATAGCATCCAATGCCTAATAGACATGGTTGCGTCTTCCCGGTGCAACTGAGCCACTGTATCCAGCCGAGAACAATCAACCCCGGGAAGGGCCCGCACGTCTACAATGGTGGAAGACCTCAGACTTAATCTTTTCTTAGGGAGAATTGATTCAGGTCTCATTAAACTAGACTTGGCTTAGTCATAACAATTATGACTAACCTAGTGGCATGGGTCAGCTCGGATTATTGACCACCTCAGATCAGAACTGTGTCAACAGATATGGCCAGGTAAGTGAGACCGGTGGAAGGAATATGCCGTTAACTCGCACAAGAACGCATTCAGGTCGAGTAGCTTCCAATTAAAAACCAGTCGGTCGTCTGTGCCAAACTTACCTTAGACACCAAATTGTTGAGTCAGAACCAATTGGGTTAGCCTACAATCCAGACTCTAACCTCTGAGCCTAATTAGGTCTTGCTTGATCGTGACTCGATCTTGACCCAGACTTAATCCTATTAGGCTGGTCAATTTAAGCATTGTTGATCCCATCTAACCAACTCTTGATTCGGTTTGATCAACCGCTTAGACCTAATTGAGCTACCCAAGCCCGAACCCAGTATTATGAATATGTCTTAGATCTAAAATTCTCAATTTTAGACCTAATTAATATTCCATAAACTTAATTCTTAATTAAGTTGGGTTCATAAACAAAATATGCACAATAAATCCTAGGGTTTCAGGATCTAGGGTTTTGCAGAAAGTAAGTTTTGGGTTTCTGATTAAGGACGAACACGCAGCACCCCTACACATCATAAGAACACCCCATCGAATGGGAAGAGAGGGCCTTTAAACCCTTCTTCGTTCTTATGACCGGACGGCCAAGAGGAACGCCTTAATCAGGAACATGTAAATCTACAAAACAGTTATAGATCTATATCATATATCTCATATACAAATTTAGATCTAATCAAGGCATATTTTGCATACATCTCATGTATCAAATCATGCATGTTTTCAGATCTAAATTATCTCATAATAATCTAAAAAATTAGATTTAAATTGATCTAATCAAAATAAATTCTAATCTAGACAATTATGTAGAACTATTCTACAACTAGTCTAGTCATGCATCTATCATATCTCATATGATATTTAAAATTAAATAATTTTTTTTTATTTGCTGTTTATCAGATGTTATTATAACACTTATAATATCAGAAAATAGTAAATAAGAAGATCTAAAATATGATTTAATCAGATTAAATCAAAGACATGCAAAACTATTCTATAGAACTATTCTATTCTAGAACTAGTCATGCATATCTTCATGTTCTTAGATCCAAATTATTTAATTTTAATTTTTCTAATTTCAGATCTGATCACATCTCATGTGACATCTGAAATCACTTTATTTTCTAATTAAAATAAAATTAAAATTAGATCTAAATAATTTTAGAACCATGGCTCTGATACCAGTTGAAGGGAAATCCTGATTTCCCGGTCCAGGTTCGTCCAGATCTGATTAGATCAAGAGATATATTTCAAAAATTTTCTCTTGATCTCAATCAGATCTTGATATGTTTTAGATCTGATTCTTATTATTTTAATAAATAAAATAAAATAAGATAAATTAAATCAAATTTAATTTACCTGATTTGGGTAATCCTATTACCCTGTAGATGATCCTGATTGCAGCGGAAGGTTCTGGATCTTAGCCACGCAAGCGCCTGGCCTCTACCGGTATCCACTCAGGTTGGATCTGGAGATCCTCTTCTTCTCTATCACACCTCCAAAAATTCAGATCTGGATCTGATCTGGAGGATCTTCAAAACTCTTTTGAAGATCTGCAGTCGTCCTTTTGCAGCAGCGCAGCCTTCTTGCTTTTGATCGCCTTTCCTTGATCTGAATCGCACCAACCAAAGTCCAAAACACCTTTTGGACGTGGAGAGCAAGGGGAGAAGAGACTATGGCATGGAGAAGGAGGGGAGAGGCAGCCTTGGGGCGTGTCTAATAATATTCACTCTTAGAATTAGGGTTGGGCGCAGGGTCTTATTTATAGACCTCTTGTGATCCAACTCCTCTTCCTCTCAACCAATCACAACCCTTTGTGAAATCAGATCTAAATCTGATTGGTTGGAATAGAGACCCCTGGATTCCTCCTTAGAGGGCGCCTAAGACCAGTCAAACTGGATTCTTAGTAGAACTCTGATTGGAATCCAAAAGGGAGGTGGAGTCCTTGTCCAACAAGGACTCCTAGGCGCCTCCTACTTGGGCTCACGCCACCCTTGGCGTGCGCCCTTCTCCTTGCCAGGTTCTGGCAGGGGGACAGGCCCCCACCAGCTCTCCAATAGGTGCATGACATGTGGTCAAAAGTCAAAGGGTCAATGGTCAATGTTTGACCAGTCAAAGGTAGACTTTTGACCAAAGTCAAAGAACAAGAAATGGCAGGTGACCAAAAATGGCAGGTAATGTCTTACAAATAAGACAACCTATTCTGACTTGGACAACCTCCAGTCAGACCATATGAAGGCCTCTGATTGAGCACAAACTCCTTTGGCTCAGTCAGGACAACTTATTTATGATAGTAAAAGAAGAACGTTAGGTTCAATCGAGTGCTAGCACGATTTCCTTGAACCTAATTGAATCTCATTCAGATCAATTGAACTAGATCAGTTCAATTGATGATCACCAGATTCAAACCCTTGTTTGTGTGACCCAGTTAGGTTCAGTTCTGTATGGTAATGGGATATGTCATGATCTCTATCATAGACATCATCGAAACTCCTTTCGATGGATCAGAACTCTTCTGATTCGAACAGCTAGAATGATCGATCATCTAAATCATTCTAATTGCTCCCAAAATCCACCAGTGACACCTAGCAGTATATGGTGGCAACCCATCAGAGCTGAATGTGAACCTCTTGGTGCAGCTACCTGTGTGATTAAGTTCTTCTATCTTGAGCCCCGATCAGATTAGGGTTAAGGTGAACTCGTCAAACCCTAGTCTCTGTCATATGATGTAATCATTCGATTCGAGTCCAATGTGAAAATCTAAATAGAAACTCTTTCTATTATTTCACTCTGCCATGGCCATGGGCTTCAGGACTTGATTCTCATGATTATCATAGGGCTGCTCCTCTACCACCGAGGTAGATAGATCCCATCTTGATGCAATCCAGTTCCTACAATGAACATGTCATAGCCAACATACACCTCAGGGTTCCATATGGCTAGGAGATCGAGTAATGGTGTAGTCAAACTATAACACCCTCAAGGTGAACTACCGATGCATCTCAGGTCAAAGAACCAGACACACTACTGCAGCATCGAGTCAGTCATTGACGAGAAGGTAGACTTCCTAATGACTACTCGAGGTGGTCACGCTCAGTGCCCTCGTTCTCTAACGAGTACCTGTACTCTCGCTCCGGTGTCTCCACACCGTAGACTCAAGACTCATCTACTAAAGAGAAGCGATCGTACACCAACCTTCCGGATCAATCACCATCCTCGTGATGATCCTATGGTCGGGAGCTGTTTATGAGTTAATAATGATTATTCATGTCTTAAATTTTTAACTCTTGAAAATATGAATTATCATTACCATTAACTCAAAGGATGTATCACAGACACTAAATACACATGTGTGATAGAAAATAACCCATTTTATAAATTATAGTCAAAATTATAATTTTGCTCCTAGAAGTGTATTACAAGTGTCAGCCAATTCTGGCTTCTAGGGCACATATATCTAACACTTACTACCTATTTTTAAATTTTTTAAGAAGTCAAAATTAAACTAATAAACATGGTGTCTTCATGACAACATCGTGCTCTTATCAGTACTCTACCAAACCATCTTAAGGATGTAGGTACAATAGGCTCCGTATTTGATCTAATCAAATCTGGTTCATGTTTAGCAACTTGTATCGATTTTTTCATCTGCTGAACCTCCTCAAGTTTGATCTTAGAAGTATTAGTTCCTTCACCAAGGAACTCTTTTTTCAAAAAGATTGCCTTAAGGTTGATAAACATCTTTTGCTCATCAATAAGGTAGAAATAATATCTGTTGGTGCAGAAAACTATAGATGCCAGAATTAGTTAGAGTCGAGGAAGATGAGGTCGCTGTCGGAACGTGCAAAACAAGTCCAAACTGAAGGTAAGATGGCTCCAGTAGGACCCTTTAATGGTCAAGTTAGCTCTTCTAGCCAACAAAAATGGAGTGCTCACGGAGAATTAAAATAGACTTTTGAGCTTAGCCCAAAAACATATCTGGAGGGCCCTTTATATACGCAAAGCTTGTAACAAACTAAGGATGACAGCCGTAACTACCTAGTAGTGGGCCGTTCGGGGCCACATGATGTTTGTTATAAAAGGTGGTGTTTGTTGTCACGACATGCCAGTCTATTAGAGATTAATGATTGAAGTTTGGATGGAGCATCTATCAGTAGTGAAGAGCTTCGCATTACAATAGTTCTAGAAAAGTTCAGGCTTCTTTGACATCATTTACATGTAGATTGGCTTGCACCGAGCTAGAGGTTGAATTTACATAGATGACAGAGTCCTTCTAAGCAACTGCAGAGAGTTCGACCGGAAGGAGCCCCCGTGGGCAATTGGAGGGAGCCCTTCTTGGTGATTGGAGGGAGTTCTGCTTGGCGACTAAAGGGTGCTCTTCTTAGTGACTTGAAGGAGTTCTGCTTTATGACTAGATGGAGCTCTTCTTAGCAACTAGAGGGGGTTCTGCATTGTGACTGGAGGGAGCTCTTCTTGGCGACTGGAGGGAGTTCGACTGGGAGTTTCAGGATGGCTTGCGAGTGACCAATTTGAAGATGAGGTCCTTTTGCTAACTTTGTCTTGTGGCTCTTATCATGAGATCTAGTCTGTAATGAAGAAATTTAGCCTAAGAAGAGTTAGGTTAGATGGAGATTACTCCATCTTCATGATCGATCAGGCTAGATTATGCAGGAATTGAATGTTCAGCCAGCTGCTTAGATGATTCTCCTTACTGTTCGAGTTCATCAAAGAAGCTCAATTGGAGTCAGCCACTAAAAATGAAGGAACTCAGTTGCTTTCATGGTCAACCACCCAACTCATCTGGGTGAGGCCTGCAGCGTGTTATGGGGACTATGGTTTACTCATATAGCCTGGAAGATCGATCGGCAAGTTGAAAATTGGCCACTATGGGACCACCTTGGGACTAGACACCAGGCCTAACTTCGGTAGGTGTGGCTTCAACCCCAACAATAGTCCCCCCACTCTTGAGTTTGAAGTTTATAGGGAGTAAGAAGAAGGCGACTATTGAAGTCTATTTTTGATTCCCGCACTTATCAGATGGAAAATTCTGGTTTCTCCACACCAGTGCTAAGATCTTTTCAACATGAGGTGACCCAAAAGGACGATTTTTCAAAACTCCTACCAAAACTCTGCTCGAGGCATCATGCAATTAAGGTTTCATTCGTTGCCCATCCTTTGTCATGATGAGTGGGACACGCATCAGCCAAAGATCAACTGGAGGAGACCAATAATCATAACTACCTTGGGCTCTTCAGAGTATTTAAGCTCATCTTCTTCCTTCGGGGCTTCATCTCGGCTAAGACTTTCTCTTTCCTTCTCTGGTCTTCATCTTCCTCTTGATCAAGAGTTTCGGCCTCCTTCACTGTCATTCCCGATCCCAGGCATCCTCCCCTTCAATTTCCATCATGTTCGTCGTCTCTTCATTCCTTTCAATCTGATTAGGTTAGTTCCTAATCCCCGCCCTCGATTATTCTTGTATCTTTTACACCTTGTCCTTTTGGTTTCTTCAAAGAATTCCTGAATCTTATTTTTCTTAAATTTTTGAAGGTTTTTTCAGGCCTAATTCAATCCATATGTTTGCTGAAGAATCTTGATCAACCTATTTTAGAAGTTCATCCCACTTGGCCCTGATGGATCCATCACATCAGGATACCGAACCTATAGAAACATCCCAACCTTCATTCATCCCTAACACCATCCCTTGTAAACTTTAGCATGAAGACCTCTCCCTAATTAGAATCTATTTGGGATCCCTTCTAAATACGAGCTTGAACTTTTTGGTCCTAGTGACCGAGCATGCTCCCCTCCCCCAAGCCACATTTATTTGTATATTGAGGTCCTTCGAGCCGAACTTGTTTACCAATCTCTTCTTTCGTAGTCGCACTTCTGAATATTTTCTTCGCTTCCATGGTGCTGAACTCATTTAGGTTCATTATAAGATTTCTTTCCTTGTGCATCATGGCTGATGTCCATCCTTCCCTTTCTTTGTTCTGCAACTTCTTTACTTTTAAATATTACCCTACCACCAAAGATTGGTGGTATATCTCTTGCCAGTTCGGTAAGAAGGGGTTGCTTATGAAGAGAAATCCTGATTTCCCGATCCAGGTTCGTCCAGATCTGATTAGATCAAGAGATATATTTCAAAAATTTTCTCTTGATCTCAATCAGATCTTGATATATTTCAGATCTGATTCTTATTATTTTAATAAATAAAATAAAATAAGATAAATTAAATCAAATTCAATTTACCTAATTTGGGTAATCCTATTATCCTATAGATGATCCTGATTGCAGCAGAAGGTTCTGGATCTTAGCCACGCAAGCGCCTGGCCTCTATCGGTATCCACTCGGGTTGGATTTGGAGATCCTCTTCTTCTCTATCACACCTCCAAAAATCAGATCTGGATCTGATCTGGAGGATCTTCAAAACTCTTTTGAAGATCTGCAGTCGTCCTTTTGCAGCAGTGCAGCCTTCTTGCTTTTGATCGCCTTTCCTTGATCTGAATCGCGCCAACCTAAATCCAAAACTCTTTTGGACGTGGAGAGCAAGGGGAGAAGAGACTATGGCATGGAGAAGGAGGGGAGAGGCAGCCTTGGGGCGTGGGGTTTCTCAATTGAATTGCATTCGCATTAGGGTTGGGCGCAGGGTCTTATTTATAGACCTCTTGTGATCCAACTCCTCTTCCTCTCAACCAATCACAACCCTTTGTGAAATCAGATCTAAATCTGATTGGTTGGAATAGAGACCCCTGGATTCCTCCTTAGAGGGCACCTAAGACCAGTCAAAGTTGGATTCTTAGTAGAACTCTGATTGGAATCCAAAGGGAGGTGGAGTCCTTGTCCAACAAGGACTCCTAGGCGCCTCCTACTTGGGCTCACGCCACCCTTGGCGTGCGCCCTTCTCTTTGCCAGGTTCTGGCAGGGGGACAGGCCCCCACCAACTCTCCAATAGGTGCATGACATGTGGTCAAAAGTCAAAGTATCAATGGTCAACGTTTGACCAGTCAAAGGTAGACTTTTGACCAAAGTCAAAGAACAAGAAATGGCAGGTGACCAAAAATGGCAGGTAATGTCTTACAAATAAGACAACCTATTCTGACTTGGACAACCTCCAGTCAGACCATATGAAGGCCTCTGATTGAGCACAAACTCCTTTGGCTCAGTTCAGGACAACTTATTTGTGATAGTAAAAGAAGAACGTTAGGTTCAATCGAGTGCTAGCACGATTTCCTTGAACCTAATTGAATCTCATTCAGATCAATTGAACTAGATCAGTTCAATTGATGATCACCAGATTCAAACCCTTGTTTGTGTGACCCAGTTAGGTTCAGTTCTGTATGGTAATGGGATATGTCATGATCTCTATCATAGACATCATCGAAACTCCTTTCGATGGATCAGAACTTTTCTGATTCGAACAGCTAGAATGATCGATCATCTAAATCATTCTAATTGCTCCCAAAATCCACCAGTGACACCTAGCAGTATATGGTGGCAACCCATCAGAGCTGAATGCGAACCTCTTGGTGCAGCTACCTGTGTGATTAAGTTCTTCTATCTTGAGCCCCGATCAGATTAGGGTTAAGGTAAACTCGTCAAACCCTAGTCTCTTGTCATATGATATAATCATTCGATTCGAGTCCAATGTGAAAACCTAAATAGAAACTCTTTCTATTATTTCACTCTGCCATGGCCATGGGCTTTAGGACTTGATTCTCATGATTATCATAGGGCTGCTCCTCTACCACCGAGGTAGATAGATCCCATCTTGATGCAATCCAGTTCCTACAATGAACATGCTATAGCCAACATACACCTCAGGGTTCCATATGGCTAGGAGACCGAGTAATGGTGTAGTCAAACTATAACACCCTCAAGGTGAACTGCCGATGCATCTCAGGTCAAAGAACCAGACACACTACTGCAGCATCGAGTCAGTCATTGACGAGAAGGTAGACTCCCTAATGACTACTCGAGGTGGTCACGCTCAGTGCCCTCGTTCTCTAACGAGTACCTGTACTCTCGCTCCGGTGTCTCCACACCGTAGACTCAAGACTCATCTACTAAAGAGAAGCGATCGTACACCAACCTTTCGGATCAATCACCATCCTCGTGATGATCCTATGGTCGGGAGCTGTTTATGAGTTAATAATGATTATTCATGTCTTAAATTTTCAACTCTTGAAAATATGAATTATCATTACCATTAACTCAAAGGATGTATCACAGACACTAAATACACATATGTGATAGAAAATAACCCATTTATTGATTTTAGTCAAAATTATAATTTTGCCCCTAGAAGTGTATTACAAGTGTCAGCCAATTCTGGCTTCTAGGGCACATATATCTAACAATCTTCCACTTGTCCTAAAGCCAATTGGCTACAAGTCTAAGTCCCATCTTCTCAAGGTGGGCTTCGATCTTCTGCTGGCCCAACGGCTTTGTAAGTGGGTCTGCCACATTATCTGCGGAGTTGACTCTCTTGACCTCAACGTAACCCTTTCTCAAGGTAATCGCGGATGAGATGATATCGCCGCTCAATGTGCTTGGACTTCTGGTGAGACCTCGGCTCCTTAGCAAGGGCTATGGCGCCATTGTTGTCACAGTAAAGAGGAATGGCATCTGATGGCATTACTCCAATTTCTGCAGCAAACTTCTTGTACCAGAACGCTTCCTTTGCAGCCTCTAATGCAGCTATATATTCTGCTTCCATGGTGGAATCTGCTATCACAGTTTGCTTGGAACTCTTCCAGCTGACAGCTCCACCATTGCACACAAACAGACTTCCAGATGTCGACTTTCGATCATCTATATCAGACATGAAGTCCGAGTCTGTGTATCCTTGAACTTGGAGTTCTCCGTTACCAAAGACCAACATCATATCCTTAGTTCTTCTCAAGTACTTAAGGATACATTTCACAGAAGTCCAGTGTTCTTCACCTGGATTTGACTGATATCTGCTTGTGACACTCACAGCATGGGCTATATCAGGTCGTGTACATAGCATGGCATACATGAGGCTCCCTATTGCAGAAGCATAAGGGATCTTGCTCATGCGTTCTATTTCCTCAGGTGTGCTGGGGCACATCTTCTTGGAAAGATGAATACCATGTCTGAAGGGTATTAATCCCCTCTTAGAGTTTTCCATACTAAACCTCTTTAGTACTTCCTCTATGTACATTTTCTGTGAAAGTCCTAGCATCCTATTCGGTCTATCCCTATAGACCTTAATTCCTAGAATAAAGGATGCTTCACCTAGGTCTTTCATGGAGAATTCCTTTGGACAACCACATCTTGACTGATGTCAACATGGGAATATCATTCCCAATAAGGAGGATGTCATCCACGTACAATACGAGGAAGACAACAGCGCTCCCACTGACCCTTTTGAAAACACATGGTTCCTCTTCATTTTTGATGAAACCAAACTTTTTGATCACATCATTGAAATGAGTGTTCCAGCTCCGAGATGCTTGCTTAAGTCCATATATGGACCTTTGCAGCTTGCAAACCTTGTGATCAGTATCACTGGATGTGAAACCTAGCGGCTGTTCCATATAGATATCTTCCTCAAGATATCCATTTAGGAATGCCGTTTTCACGTCCATTTGCCATATTTCATAATCGAAATAGGCTGCAACAGCAAGCAATGTGCGGATGGATTTTAGCATAGCTACTAGGGAAAAGGTATCCTGATAGTCAATGCCTTCGCGTTGACTATAACCTTTTGCCACCAATCTAGCCTTGAATGTCTCCACATTTCCATCTGCACCAATCTTTCTCTTGAAGATCCATTTACATCCAATAGGTACTATACCTTCTGGTGGATCTACCAAGGTCCAGACTTGGTTTGAGTGCATCGAGTCAATTTCTGACTGCATTGCCTCTAGCCATTTCTCGGAGTCGATATCTGATATCGCCTCGTTGTAGGTTTTGGGATCATCACCATGAGCACCATTACCTACGAGGAACATTTTCCTCTACATCCTCTGAAATAATACCTAAGTATCTTTCAGGGGGACGGGAAACTCTTTTCGATCTACGAGGTGGAGGAGGTAGTGTTCTTATTGGCTCAACCTGATTTGGTTCCAATTGGTCCTTAGCTCGTTCCACTTGTGAGACTTTCTCATCAAGCTTAATCTGCTTTCCAATGCCACTATCTTGAATAAACTATTTTTCAAGAAATATGGCATGTCGACTCACAATCACATTGTGGTCTTCTGGAATGTAGAAATAGTATCCTAATGACTCTTTAGGATATCCTATGAATCGAGCTCTGAAGGACCTAAATTCTAACTTGTCCGCTTGTTGTCTTTTGACATGAGCTGGACAACCCCAAATTCTGAGATGACTCAGACTTGGTTTCTTACCGTGCCATATCTCATACGGTGTGGTAGGAACGGTTTTAGAGGGAACCCTATTCAGTAGATAGATTGAAGTTAACAATGAGTGTCCCCAAAGAAAATCAGGGAGGTCTGTGAAGCTCATCATGGATCAAACCATATCCAATAGAGTCTGATTTCTCCGTTCTGAAACCCCGTTGAGTTGAGGTGTTCCTGGTGGAGTCCATTGAGAGACTATGCCATTTATCCTTAAGATAGTCTAGGAATTCCCGGCTAAGGTATTCACCTCCTCGATCTGATCGAAGAACCTTAATGGGTTTTCCAGTTTGTTTTTCTACTTCATGTCTGAATTCTTTGAACTTTTCAAAAGCTTCAGACTTATGTCTCATAAGATACACATACCCATACCTAGACAGATCATCGGTAAAGGTAATGAAGTAGACAAAATTGCCTCTAGCCGGCACATCGAATGGGCCACACACATCAGTATGTACTAGGGCAAGGAGATCTGTGGCCCTCTCCCCATGTCCAACAAAAGGGAGTTTAGTCATTTTGCCTTGAAGACAAGATTCACAAGTTGGATATGACTCAAAAGTCAATGGACTCAATAGCCCATTTTTCTCCAATTTGTTAATCCTATCTTCTGCTATATGACCTAATCTCAGGTGCCATAGATATCTGTCATTTGGACTATCCCTAGGTCGTTTGGCATTCACGTTTTGCTCGATAGTTAAAATAGGTACATCAATATGCAACTGATAAAGATCATTAACAAGGAAACCATTTGCAATTTTATTTCTTTCATAAAGAATATTACAATGGTCCTTAAAGAAGGTGATCACATAACCTTCTTGTGCTAAGCATGAAACAGAAATCAAATTCCTGCTAGCTACAGGCACATAATAACAGTCTTTTAAAACTAAGTCTAAACCAGATGGTAATCGAAGAGGGTATGTTCCCATGGCTACTGTAGCAACTCTTGCTCCATTACCGATGCGTAGGATCATGTCTCCATCCCTCAGCCTCCTGCTATCCTCAAGACCCTCCAGAAGGACCTTCCTTCTTGTTCTTTAGGGTGGCCAGGTAAATAGGGCAGTTCCGCTTCCAATGGCCGTCGCTATTGCAATGGAAACACTTTTCTTTGCCATCGACCTTCTTCTTCGGATTCTGCCTTCTTCTTCTTTGATCCTTCCATCTTTTGCTTTTTCACAGACTTCTTTTTCTTTCCATAAGACTTTCTTTTGGAAGAAGTCCGTTCCATAGCAAGAACTGAGCCTTTAGAACCTTTCATAGAAAGCTCAGCGGTAACCAGCATATTCATCAACTCGGCCAAGGAATTTTGAAGTTTATGCATGTGGTAATTCATGATGAATTGCCCATATGCATCAGTCAAGGATTGCAGAATAATATCATTCTGCAAGTCCAAGTCCAACTTCACACCGAGCTTCTCAAGCTCTTCCATGTCCTTGATCATTGTCAGACAGTGATCTTGGACTGACTGCCCATCACGCATCTTAGCCTTAAAAAGTCATTTTGTGACTTGATATTTGGCTGCGCGACTCTGTTCACCAAACATCTCCTGCAGGTGAGCCAACATTTGGCGAGCAGTCCCGATATCTTCATGTTGGCACTGGAGCTCATCAGACATCGAGCCCAACATGTAGTATCTGGCCTTATTGTCTTCGTCAATCCATTTTTCCAGAGATGCTCTCTGTTCAACAGATGGACGGGCTGGTAATGTGGGAGGGTCCTGGTCCAAAACATGGGTTAACTTCTCGAAACCCAAAACAATTTTGTAGTTCCTGAGCCAATCTTTATAATTGGGTTCAGTCAGTCTATGTGTGTCTAGGATACGTGCCAGTGGGTTGGACGCAGACATTATTCCTATAGAGAGTCAAAGATTCTAGTTAGATACTGTAATTTTGACTTGACCAATTTATTTAGGAATTTTATTTTTAAACAAATTAGCTCCCACTATTTTCTCGGATCCCTACACTCCCTCTGTAGAGATGCGAAAATCTCCGCGATTGATGATTTCTAGTGGGTGGTGCGGTCTCACCAACTGACTCATCACCTCACCTAACAGTTATTGGTGATGGGTTAGCCAATGAGTGAACAACTCTTGTTCAATGATTCTCTAATCATGGTGCACCCAAACTTGGTCTCTAATTCATGAATCTCACCGTATCCAAAATATTGATCCACTCCTTAGTTAAGTCAGACCCACCATTTGCATAGACTGGGTTCCTAATTGGGTCTCTCACCGTATCCGGAATATTGAGCCCAACTCATCCTCCAGCCCATAGCATCCAATGCCTAATAGACATGGTTGCGTCTTCCCGATGCAACTGAGCCACTATATCCAGTCGAGAACAATCAACCCCGGGAAGGGCCCGCACATCTACAATGGTGGAAGACCTCAGACTTAATCTTTTCTTAGGGAGAATTGATTCAGGTCTCATTAAACTAGACTTGGCTTAGTCATAAAAATTATGACTAACCTAGTGGCATGGGTTAGCTCGGATTATTGACCACCTCAGATCAGAACTGTGTCAACAGATATGGCCAGGTAAGTGAGACCGGTGGAAGGAATATGCTGTTAACTCGCACAAGAATGCATTCAGGTCGAGTAGCTTCCAATTAAAAACCAGTCGGTCGTCTATGCCAAACTTACCTTAGACACCAAATTGTTGAGTCAGAACCAATTGGATTAGCCTACAATCCAGACTCTAACCTCTGAGCCTAATTAGGTCTTGCTTGATCGTGACTCGATCTTGACCCAGACTTAATCCTATTAGGCTGGTCAATTTAAGCATTGTTGATCCCATCTAACCAACTCTTGATTCGGTTTGATCAACCGCTTAGACCTAATTGAGCTACCCAAGCCCGAACCCAGTATTATGAATATGTCTTAGATCTGAAATTCTCAATTTTAGACCTAATTGATATTATATAAACTTAATTCTTAATTAAGTTGGGTTCATAAATAAAATATGCACAATAAATCCTAGGATTTCAGGATCTAGGGTTTTGCAGAAAGTAAGTTTTGGGTTTCTGATTAAGGACGAACACGCAGCACCCCTACACATCATAAGAACACCCCATCGAATGGGAAGAGAGGGCCTTTAAACCCTTCTTCGTTCTTATGATCGGACGGCCAAGTGGAACGCCTTAATCAGGAACATTCAATACTACAAAATAATATCAGATCTATATCATATATCTCATATATAAAGTAGATCTAATCATGGCATATTTTGCATACATCTCATGTATCAAATCATGCATGTTTTCATATCTAAATTATCTCATAATAATCTAAAAAATTAGATTTAAATTGATCTAATCAAAATAAATTCTAATCTAGACAATTATGTAGAACTATTCTACAACTAGTCTAGACATGCATCAATCATATCTCATATGATATTCAAAAATTAAATAATTTTTATTTGCTATTTTTCAGATGTTATTATAACACTTATAATATCAGAAAATAGTAAATAAAAAGATCTAAAACATGGTTTAATCGGATTAAATAAAAAATATGCA
This sequence comes from Cocos nucifera, assembly GCA_006176705.1. NCBI lineage: Eukaryota > Viridiplantae > Streptophyta > Magnoliopsida > Arecales > Arecaceae > Cocos > Cocos nucifera. Next base: position 210,024 of record QRFJ01002327.1, on the reverse strand, counting down.
AGAATATTCTATAGAACTTTTCTATTCTAGAACTAGTCATGCATATCTTCTAATCTTAGATCCAAATCATTTAATTTTAATTTTTTTCTGATTTCAGATCTGATCACATCTCATGTGACATCTGAAATCAATTATTTTCTAATTAAAATAATTTTAAAATCAGATCTAAACAATTTAGAACCATGGCTCTGATACCAGTTGAAGAGAAATCCTGATTTCCCGGTCCAGGTTCGTCCAGATCTGATTAGATCAAGAGATATATTTCAAAAATTTTCTCTTGATCTCAATCAGATCTTGATATGTTTCAGATCTAATTCTTATTATTTTAATAAATAAAATAAAACAAGATAAATTAAATCAAATTCAATTTACCTAATTTGGGTAATCCTATTATCCTGTAGATGATCCTGATTGCAGCGGAAGGTTCTGGATCTTAGCCACGCAAGCACCTAGACTCTACCGGTATCCACTCGGGTTGGATCTAGAGATCCTCTTTTTCTCTATCACACCTCCAAAAATCAGATCTGGATCTGATCTGGAGGATCTTCAAAACTCTTTTGAAGATCTGCAGTCGTCCTTTTGCAGCAGCGCAGCCTTCTTGCTTTTGATCGCCTTTCCTTGATCTGAATCACACCAACCTAAATCCAAAACTCTTTTGGACGTGGAGAGCAAGGGGAGAAGAGACTATGGCATGGAGAAGGAGGGGAGAGGCAGCCTTGGGGCGTGGGGTTTCTCAATTGAATTGCATTCGCATTAGGGTTGGGCGCAGGGTCTTATTTATAGACCTCTTGTGATCCAACTCCTCTTCCTCTCAACCAATCACAACCCTTTGTGAAATCAGATCTAAATCTGATTGGTTGGAATAAAGACCCCTGGATTCCTCCTTAGAGGGCGCCTAAGACCAGTCAAAGTTGGATTCTTAGTAGAACTCTGATTAGAATCCAAAAAGAAGGTGGAGTCCTTGTCCAACAAGGACTCCTAGGCGCCTCCTACTTGGGCTCACGCCACCCTTGGCGTGCGCCCTTCTCCTTGCCAGGTTCTGGCAGGAGGACAGGCCCCCACCAGCTCTCCAATAGGTGCATGACATGTGGTCAAAAGTCAAAGTGTCAATGGTCAATGTTTGACCAGTCAAAGGTAGACTTTTGACCAAAGTCAAAGAACAAGAAATGGCAGGTGACCAAAAATGGCAGGTAATGTCTTACAAATAAGACAACCTATTCTGACTTGGACAACCTCCAGTCAGACCATATGAAGGCATCTGATTGAGCACAAACTCCTTTGGCTCAGTCAGGACAACTTATTTGTGATAGTAAAAGAAGAACGTTAGGTTCAATCGAGTGCTAGCACGATTTCCTTGAACCTAATTGAATCTCATTCAGATCAATTGAACTAGATCAGTTCAATTGATGATCACCAGATTCAAACCCTTGTTTGTGTGACCCAGTTAGGTTCAGTTCTGTATGGTAATGGGATATGTCATGATCTCTATCATAGACATCATCGAAACTCCTTTCGATGGATCAGAACTTTTCTGATTCGAACAGCTAGAATGATCGATCATCTAAATCATTCTAATTGCTCCCAAAATCCACCAGTGACACCTAGCAGTATATGGTGGCAACCCATTAGAGCTGAATGTGAACCTCTTGGTGCAGCTACCTATGTGATTAAGTTCTTCTATCTTGAGCCCCGATCAGATTAGGGTTAAGGTAAACTCGTCAAACCCTAGTCTCTGTCATATGATATAATCATTCGATTCAAGTCCAATGTGAAAACCTAAATAGAAACTCTTTCTATTATTTCACTCTGCCATGGCCATGGGCTTTAGGACTTGATTCTCATGATTATCATAGGGCTGCTCCTCTACCACCGAGGTAGATAGATCCCATCTTGATGCAATCCAGTTTCTACAATGAACATATCATAGCCAACATACACCTCAGGGTTCCATATGGCTAGGAGATCGAGTAATGGTGTAGTCAAACTATAACACCCTCAAGGTGAACTGCCGATGCATCTCAGGTCAAAGAACCAGACACACTACTGCAGCATCGAGTCAGTCATTGACAAGAAGGTAGACTCCCTAATGACTACTCGAGGTGGTCACGCTCAGTGCCCTCATTCTCTAACGAGTACCTGTACTCTCGCTCTGGTGTCTCCACACCGTAGACTCAAGACTCATCTACTAAAGAGAAGCGATCGTACACCAACCTTCCGGATCAATCACCATCCTCGTGATGATCCTATGGTCGGGAGCTGTTTATGAGTTAATAATGATTATTCATGTCTTAAATTTTCAACTCTTGAAAATATGAATTATCATTACCATTAACTCAAAGGATGTATCACAGACACTAAATACACGTATGTGATAGAAAATAACCCATTTATTGATTTTAGTCAAAATTATAATTTTGCCCCTAGAAGTGTATTACAAGTGTCAGCCAATTCTGGCTTCTAGGGCACATATATCTAACAGCTTAAGCGTGCTCCTTCTTCCATTCACAACTGGAAGGAGAAATTTTTTTTGTTTCATGTCCCTCCTTATAATTAGAACTTCCTTCCCGGGGGGATATTAGGGATTTTGCCCGTTGAGCTCCCGAGCTTGAAAAAGAAGATCAGGACTCAACTGACAGAATGAAGAACTATCATGCCCCTTTGATTTCTAGGCTTCTGGATGACCAAACTTTATTTAATCTCGATCTCAATCCCCTTAATCCAGCAGGTAGTCTCCCATAATCAGTCGATCTTGCATTATTTTTCTTCTAACTTTAACCTTTTCTATCATAGAGATAACTTTAGAAGAATACAATCGTTTGTCCAAAGTGATCAAATCTCTCAAGAGGAAGGGCAATTCTAGCAGCAAACCATCAAAGAAGGCTCGCATTAGAGAGCTAACCTTGGCTGTGCCAATCTAGGCCACGCCTATCCTAGAACTTGTCATGGTGGCACTGAGCCCAACCATGCCTGATGAAGCCTCTTCTCCTGCACCTCTTGAGTAAGGGGAGGTTATGGAGAAGAAGAAGAGGAAGGATAAAAATGCCATCGCAAAGAGGGTCAGAAGAAAAATTGGGTGCTCTAGCGGTGAGAGCTCCAGCCAGGGGCACGATTCTTTGGACGACTGGGAGGTCATCCAATCTTTGATGGAGGGTAGCATCCTCCCACATAACATTGACAAGATAATCTAGACAGAAAATGCAGAGAGGTTCGATGAGTCATTCGTCGCCTACCTAGAGGTAATCAATTTTTTCAAACTTGTTTGAACAAAGAATGTACTTTTTGAAGTTCCGACCTGGTCTTCGCTTTACAGTTGGGGCACTATTTGTTTGCCCATTCAAAGGCAGTGGACCTCTACCAGGCTGAGGCTTCTAGAGTACTCCAAAAGGCTCAAGCAAAGATCGAGAAGATTCGAACCGAGGTCGACTATTTGAAGAAGGCCTCGGAGATTCAATCTACGAAAATCAAATGCCTTCGGGAAGCATTGTAGAAGGAAGAAGAAGCAGTGGAGGGGCTGAAGGTGGCTCTGACTCTTGTGGAGGAGAAGAGAAAGAAGGTTGAAGAGGAGGTTGGTGCCAAGAGGGAGCAGGCTATTGAGGCCTTTAAGTCTTTCCAAAGCTATAGAGGACATCAAGATCGCTTTCGCTCGAGAGGCATTCCAGGAGGGGTTCGAGATCTGCATGGGGAGGGTTGCAAAGAACTTTTCAAATGTGGACCTCGACCTTCTAACGAACAAGCCTGGCAAAGAGACAGGTCCCTCCGATGTTGGTATTGTTTCTCCCATGGCCGAACGTACCCCCAAAGCTTCTGAGCCTATAATAGCGGCCCTCGAATCTGCACTCGAACCCAAGATTATGGGGGATGCACCAATCTCGACTACTGCCACACCATCCAAGGTTCAATAATTTTTGATAATTATACTTTTTTTCTTTTTTCTTTCGATGTATACAGATCATTTTGAGCAATGAAAATATGTTTCTTCTCTTTATACTTGTGTTATGGTGTGTGTCATTCAGAATCCTTCTAGTGACCAAAGCCTTGACCCATCGTCCTCAGTCAAGACTGAGCCACTACCTCAGGGTGTTCCTCTAAGGTCCATTATTAGAATTTTGAAAAAAGAAGTTTATCATTTAAAGAAAAAGTTGGAAAAGATAAAAGATGAGCTTCAGAATTCAAGGAAAAGTTGTTCAGAGTTGATGATTGAGGTTACTCGCTTATGCCAAGTGCACAAGAAGGATTTTATGGATTATATCAATAACAAACGCCATTTAACTAAAGAGTTAGAATGAGCAAAGAAGCTCAGTAGTGAGAAAGCTTGGACTTTGACTGCCAAGGCAAGCTCTCTAGAAATCGAGCTGAAGGCCACACAAGAGAAGATCCTAATACTCGAAGGGAGTTCGACATGGTCCACCAACCGGACTGAGTACGGCTGGGACTGGTCAAAAAGATTTTTTGAGTTATAGGGCCAGTTACAAGTAGTTGAAGACTCATATAATGATTATCGATGAGATTGGTGTGGTCAAGTTGCCAACCTTCAGCATAGACTCTGAAAGTCTGATGGTAAGATTGCTAGACTTCGGCAGCAATTGTCAGATAGAGCTCAGGTTGGTTCGAGTAGAGAATCATAAGAGATTCTTTCTTTGAGAGGCACTTTGGAGAGCCTATCCACCACATGCAAAAAAGATAAAATCGAGCTACGTGAATTGAAGATTCAAATGCCATACCAGAAGGACATCGTGAAGGATGCCAAAATCAAATCTATAGTTCTAAGAAAGAGGCTAAGGGAGAGGAAGGAGGAGTCATGTAGGTGGGAGAGGATGCTGAGGAAGAGTTTGGCAGCTCGGTAAAGACTCGAGGAAGAGGTTGAAGGTTTGAAACTCTTCCTTACAATGGTTAGACTTGGCAGCCTGAAGTCCAACCTCGAATAGGACTTGTCTCCCTTTTCTTCCTTTCCTCTTTTTTTTTGTAACTGGTCTTATGGACCTTTACTTTGTAATGAACTTCAGCTTTAATAGAATGATGTTTTGTTTAATTGTCCCTTTGTCTTTCATGGGTTTAGCGTCTGCTGACTTCGTTATTTTCTTCACCTTATCTCTTATCGAAATGACCATTGAAAAATGCATCCCTCTTATCTTAAATAACCAAAGGTCTTTATCCATGTTAGGATGAGGTTCTCCTCCTATTCTTGATCCGATTGGTCACTTCTTTTTTTTTTTTTTATAGGATGAGGTCCTCCTTCTATTCCTAATAGGGTTGGCTTTTACCTTCATTAGGGCAAGATCCTCCTCCTATCCCTAACAAAATCATAGGGCCAAAAAAGGGCCGTTGTTAGGGCCTCTCCTCTCTTCTTATCTTAAATAATCGGAGGTCATTATCTATATTAGGATGAGGTTCTCCTCCTGTTCCTAACATGTTTAGCATTCACCTTTGTCAGGATAAGGTTCTTTTATTCCTAAAAAGGGTACTAGGGCACAAAAGGGGCATTGTAAGGGCCTCTCCCCTCCTTCTATCTTAAATAATCAGAGTTCTTCATTCAAGTTAGGATGAAGTTATCCTCCTGTTCCTGACATGGTTGGCTTTTGTTGGGATATTAGCTACTCTGATACTACTTATTAAGGATCTATTATCAAATTACTATGACAGAAAGAAGAAAGAAAATAAAATAAGAAAATAATCAAGTACGTAGATCAGCCTAAAGACTCGCCTCCATGGGGCATGCAAAGCTTTACTATAAAAGAAAAAAATAGGTACAAGAAGAGAATACCTACTCTCAACTCACCGTACATAAATCTCTTTCAATTAGAAGCTACCCTCATAAAAGCCCTCTCAGAATTTCAAGGAGACCCTCATAACCTACAAGATACTCTATCCTAACAGCCTCCTTGCTAGATGCTATGCACCTATTGCTTCTCTCTCTCACGGACTGTATGTACTCGGTGCTTTGTCAAGCTCCTCTCGATGGCTACCTGAGCCTCTCTTTATGCCTCTCATGCCACATGTGCCATCTTTTTTGCTCCACAATACCTCAGCCCTTTAAATAAGATGAGAATCCTCTCCTCAGTAGTTCACAAGAGTCCTAACAGGGCTCTTTCTCTTAATATGAGTCAAACATGACCTTGATCAAGTTTTGGAATATTTTCCAACCTTCAAATCATGACTGCAACCCTCCATGGCTGTTGGATCTTGTGGTCCATGCACAACTCTCGTAGACCCTTTGGATTAATCACAATCCAAGTCCAAACAAAAAATTTTGTCCTGTTCTATTCATTTCTATCAAGCTGACTCAATTGCATCTTGCTTGAACTCTTACTTTTTATCTACCTGAGAGAGCCGGCTTGGTTGTGGTTCGAGTTGGCTCGATCCTAGCCCAAGTTGGCTTGACCCCGTATCCAAGTTAGCTCGATTGCTTGCTGATACTAATTCTCCTCTATTGTGGATCGAATTTGAGGCATCAAATTCTAATAATCTCCATCTCAATTCGATATTCGATTTTCACCTGACTTTGAGAGCTTATGATCCATCTCGCCTCCATGCCCTGGGACATGCCTGCTATCTCATGGATAGGTAAATATGGAAATTAAACTAGGCCACTTAATCCCACCTCCATCATGGGCTGTGTCCACTCTGACCAAAGACCTACTCAAAAAAATCTCCTATGATAATAGGAACTTCACTCTGCGATATTGCCTCTCGTCCTTCCGAGTCTTCCATCTCGTGTCCGATCTATCTACACCTAGAGCTCCATCTCGCATCGAGCTTCCTCTAGCTCCTGAAGCTCCATCTTGCATTGAACTTTCTACTAGATAGTAATATCCTCTGATCTTCTTCTTTCCATCCAATATCATCCTATCGCCATGCATGATCTTTAGGATTTCATCACCAACTACCCACCTATAGCCATTTGAATTCAGTCTGCTCAATGAGATAAGATTCTGCCTAAAATTGGATATGTATCAAACCTCTCCCAATCTTCTCACTACACCATCATGTATCCTCCAACTGACTATTTCGATGCCTCTGATTGTATAGCTCAATCCATCCGGCAGATAAATAATGCCCTCACTGCTCTTTAGGAGGTCAAACTGCTCCTCTCTACAACAAACATGATATGTGCGTACAGAATCTAAAATTCTCTACTAGAAAGAAGTAGATACCTCATCAGATATCTCCAAGACATCATCCTTTGACTCACTACTAACTGTCGCTACAGCAGCCCTCATATGATCCCTAAGTTGTAGGCAGTCCTTGACTCGATGCTACAAATCATTGCACCTGTAGCATCTGATCTTGTTAGGATTCCTCATCTTGGATCTAGATCATCCTCCTCGTGATCCTCTATCGCTCCATTTACTGCCTTCTGCTCCTTCAGAAACTACCAAAGTTGAGTTGCTGCCATCTGAGCTTGAAGCTAGGTTCTCCCACTTGAGAACCTCATTTTGGAGTATTACTGCAGTGACCTCATCCATCTTGATGGTGCTCTTTTCCACTAGAAGAGCAGTCACCAAGGATTCATACGAAGGAAAAAGTGATGCTAGCAAGATTAATGCCCTGGTCTTCTCCTCAATATTTTTGTTAATGCTGAGAAGGTCAGTGAGGATCTTCTACAAGTTGGATAGATGCTCCTGCATGCTCTGGACTTCGTCCATCCATAGCTGGTATATCTCTAAAAGAATAGCATATTGGTGAGCAATCTCGCCATGTACAACTCCTCGAGCTTCGACACAGCACCATCAGAAAAGTCTCACCAAGTACATAAATCACGACGTCATCCATTAGGTACAAGTAGATTGTGCTCATTGCCTGCATCTCGATCTGCTTCCAATCCTTCACATCTATGGAGGCTGGCATCTTATTGTTCAAGAGAACATCGATCAACCCTTATTGGATGAGGACATGCTTTATTCTTGCTTGCCACAAAGAGAAATTGCTCTTTCTATTGAACCTATTGATCTCTATCTTGATTGTGCTTGTCTTCTCCATATTCTTCAATCTCTATCCACTATTGTAATCTATGCTCTGATACCATTTGGTTTTAATACCAATCTATTTGGATATCAGCTACTCTAATATCACTTGTTAAGAATCTAGTACCAAATTATTATGGTAGAAAGAAGAAAAAAATAAAATAAAAAAATAATCAAGTACGTGGATCGGTCCAAAGGCTCACCTCCACGGGGCATGTAAAGCTTCACTATGAAGGAAAAAAATAGGAACAAGAGGAGAATACCCATTCTTAACTCACCATACATAAATCTCTCTCAACTAGAATCTACCATCACAAAAGCTTTCTCAGAATTCCAAGGAGACCCTCAGAAGCTATAAGATGCTCTATCCTTAAAGCCTCCTCATTGAATGATATGCACCTATTGCTTCTCTCTTTCACGGGCTGCATATACTTGGTGCTTTGCCAAGCTCCTCTCAATGGCTTTCTGAGCCTCTCTACATATCTCTCGTGCCACATGTACCACCTTCTCTACTCCACAGCTCCTCAGCCCTTTAAATAGGATGAAAATCCTCTTCTAGCAATTCACAGGAGTCCTAACAGGGCTCTTTCTCCTAATATGAGTCGAACATGATCTTAATAGAGTTTTGAAATATTTTCCAATCTTCAGATTATAACTGCAATCCTCCATAGCTGCTAGATCCTATAGTCCACATGCAACTCTCATAGACCCTTTGGATTAATCATAATCCGAGTCCAAATAGAAAATCCTATCCTATTCTATTCATTTCCATCAAGCCGACTCGATCAGGAGTTGAGCTGGCTTGACTGTATGTCGCTCAAACTCTTGCTTTCTGTCTACCTGAGAGAGCTGGCTCGACTATGGTTCGAGCTAGCTCGATCTCAACTCGAGCTAGCTCGATCTCAACTCGAGCTGGCTCGATCCCGTATCCAAGCCAGCTTGACTGCTTGCTGATACTGATTCTTCTCTACTGTGGATCAAATTTTAGGCATCAAATTCTAATAGCCTTTTTCTTATCTTCCTATCAGGATGAGGTCCTCCTATTCCTGATGGGGTTGACCTTTACCTTTGTTAGGGTGCGATCCTCCTTCTATCCCTAACAAGGTCATTAGGCCATAAAAGGGCCATTGTCAGGGCCTCTTTCCTCCTATCTTAAATAACCAGAGGTCTTTGTTCGTGTTAGGATGGGATTCTCCTCCTGTTCCTGATATGGTTGGCCTTTTTCTTATTCTTCTATCAGGATGAGGTCCTCCTCCTACACCTGATGAAATTATCCTATATCTTTATTATGACGAGGTCCTCCTCCTATCCCTAATAAGATCATAGGGGTACAAAAAGACTGTTGTTAAGACCTTTCCTCTCCTTCTGTCTTAAATAATCGAAGATTTTTATTCATATCAGGATGAGGTTCTCCTTCAATTCTTGATACAGTTGACCTTTTTCTTATCCCCCTATCAGAACGAGATCCTCCTATTCCTGATGAAGTTGGTCTTTATCTTTGTTAGGATGAGATCCTCCTATCCCTAATAAAGTCATAGAAGCATGAAAGAACTGTTGTTAGGACCTCTCCCCTCCTTCTGTCTTAAATAATCAAAGGTGTCCTATTTAATCTAGTGATGATGTTTGAGAGATCCTTTCCTATAGTCATAGTTCTTCACGAAAGATGAAGATGTTATAGTAAAAAAAATTTATTAAAATGAAACTATTGATCGTACACTCATAGATTCTCTGAGTTCCATTATCGAGGGAGATTTGCTCCCCCAAGCTCTTTTAGGCGATAAGTCTCGGACCGGACGACCTTCTTGATTTCATAAGGGGCTTTTCAATTCAAAGCGAGCTTTTCTTGATTCTATGGTTATGATACAGCCGCTCGTTGGAGTACTAAGTGTTGGATGTGTGCCCTAGAAGTCAGATTGGCTGACACTTGTTAAATACTTTCTAGAGGCATTTTTTTAATTTTGACTAAAAATTAATTAAAAGATTATTTATTCTATCATATTGTATATAAAGTGTCTATGATATATCCATTGAGTTAATAGGCATGATAACACATATTCTCAAGAGTTGAGAATTTAAGGCATGTGTTATCATAATTAACTCATAAATTGCTTTCGATCGTAGGATCATCATGAGGATGGTGATTGATCTAGAAGATCGATGTACGATTGCTTTCTTAGGATAGATGAGTCTTGAGTCTATGGTGTGGAGGCACTGAAGCAAAAGTATAGGTAGTTGTTAGAGAATGAGGGCACTGAGTGTGACCACGTCGAGCAGTCATAAGGGAGCCTACCTTCTCGTCGATGATTAGCTCAATGCTGCAGTGTGTGTCTGGTTCTTTGATTTGAGGTGCATCGATAGTTCACCTTGATGGTGTTATAGTTTGACTACACCATAACTAGATCTCCTAGCCATTCAAAATCTTGAGGTATATATTGGCTATAGCATGTTCATTATAGGAATTGGATCACACCAAGATGAGATCTATCAATCTTGATAGAGGAGAAGTGGTCCTATGCTGATCATGAGATTGAGTCCTAAAATCCATGATCATGGTAGTGTGAAATAATATAAATGAGTTTCCATTAGGGTTTCACATCAGACTAAAATCGAATGATTCGTTCATATGATGGGTGTTGGGTTTGACAAGTTCACCTTAAGCCTAATCCTATTACAACTCATGATAGAAGAATCTAATCACACAGGTAGCTACACCGAGAGGTTCACTATTCGATTTTGATGGATAGCCACCATATACTGCTAGGTGTTACTGATGGATTTTGAGATCAAATATAATTGTCCTGATGATCGACTATTCTAATTGGGTGAATCGAAAGAGTTTTGGTCCATCGAAAGATATTTCGATGATGTCGATGATGAAAATTATGACATGTCCCATTACCATACAAAATTAAACCTAACTGAATCACACAAACATGGGTTTGGGTCTAGATGTCATCAATTGAGCTAACCTAGTTCAATTGATTTGGATTAGATCCAATTATGTTCAATAAAATCGTGCTAGCACATGATTTAGCCTAACATTCTTCTTTTATAGTCTTTCTGGATCATCTCAACTTAGCCAAATTAGATTTGGTTCATCCAGAAGCCTTGTATGGGTTTGTCCTAGTCTGACTGAAACTTGTCTAGGTTAGAAAAATCTTATCCTCACCTGATCTAGGCTTGTCCTAATCCATCGGATGGAAAGAGGATAAGACCTGCTAATTTCTAAAACTATTTTGATAAGGCTCATTCGAAAACTCTGTAGGGATTTGTCTTGATCTAATTGGACCTTATCCTGGTATGATTAAGACTTGTCCTAAATCCATAAGATGGGAACAAAATAAGAGTTGTCTTTGCTAGATTAGGGCTTGTCCTAAAATAATGAGATAAAATTTGGACAAGTCTCTCCTAAAAATTCTAGGTGGATTTTTCTTGATCTGACTAGACTAAGTTCTGGTCTAATCAAGGCTTGTTCTAAATTGATTAGGACTTGACATAAATCCATTAGATAAGACTTGAAAAGGTTTCATCCTAAATCCCATAAAATGAAAAAAGACAAGGGTCAAATGTTGACCCGGATGCAGGAAAGAAAGGGAGAGGGGCATGCATCCCCTAGAGACGTTCTAGGGGCGCATGCCTCCATTGGATTTATGTGGAGTTTGTGAGTGCACGCCACTTTATAGCATGCGCATTTGATGGATAAGAGAAGGCACCCATTCAAATTTGATTTGACTGGTCAAAGCATTTGAATTTGATTCAAATATCTAGGGAGATAAGAGTTTGCACCATCTACTCACCTTATACTTTATTTCATGCCATATTTTTAAGTTTTGTGTGACAAAATAGAGCAAAAATATGGTCTGAGGCATGGAGATCATGGAAGAGTCCTTCTGCATATTAAACTTTGACCTATTCAAAGTTATATGCGAAGGGACTCTTGACTAGGTCTATAAATAGGGTCCTGCGCAAGCTGTTGTGTATAAAAAATTCTCTATGATGAAGTCCTATCAAAATCTTTATCTCCACACCTCTCTTATTTGATTCTCTCCCTCTTCTTCATGCTCAAGAGTTGGGCAAAACTTGCAAGCAAAGATCAAGTTCCATCGGCACCAAAATCAGTGAGAGACGATGATGCTCGTGAGATGAACACGCAGCCCTCAAAGTTTGTTTTGAAGGCTCTACGGGAAGACATCAGATCTGATCTTTGGAGATCAAATTTAGAAGGAGGAGACTTTTAGATTTGACTCAAGTAAATATTGATAGAGGCTGGGCACATGCACGGCTCAATCAAAACCTCGAATCAGTCGTCAGATCATCACAATGGATAAACGATTTATCCAATTAGGTGATAATTATTATCACTATTTTATTTTTATTTTACTTTTAATTTTAGATCAGTATAATCAGATCTAAAAACTCTTATATCTAATTAGATCATAAAAAATTTTTAAAAAATTATTTCATTACAAATTTGATTCGATCAAATGCATCCTATGGCAGGAAAACCCAATTTTTTCTTCATCTGGTATCAGAGCCAGGTTGCTGCTTCCAGATCTATCTTTAGATTGATCTAAAATTATTTTTTTTGATCTAATTAATTAATTTTTAGATGTTACATAGGATGTAATTAGATCTAAAATCAAAAAATTATATTTTTAAATATATATATTTGACATAAACAATGCATGTTCTAGTCTAGATCTATTGTTCCTTATCATGATAGTTTTCAAATATATTTTAGATTAGATATGATTTAATTTTTTATGATTTGATATTTTAAGTTTTAGATGTTACATTAGATGTAATCAGATCTAAAACATAAGATCTAATTTAAAATTTTGATATATGTGATATAGGCAGCATATGTCTAGACTAGATTCCTAGTTTAATCTCATTGTCTGGATCAAAAATTTTATGAAATATTCATTTAATTTTTGAAGATTATGTGATTAGATTAGTTAAATTTTAGATATTATATGTGATATAATTATATCTAAAAGCATGAGATGCATTTAAAAATTTCATATGTATGACATATGCAATGCATGTCTAGACTAGTTCCATAGATCTATGCCATGAGTAGTTTAGATTAAAAATTTTTTATGAGATCATTTAAAATTTTATTTTTAGATATTACATCAGATGTAATTAGATCTAAAACATAAATTTAAATATTAAATTTGATACATGAGATGTATGCAAAATATGTATAAATTAGATCTTAAATCATATAACAGTTATATGCTTTAAATCTAATAGTTTTGTAGTATGGTTCATATTTTTGATTAAGGCATTTTCCTTAGCCATCCGGTCATAAGAGTAAGAAGGGTTTAAAGGCCCTCTCTTTTTATTCGATGGGGTGCTCTTATGGCGTGTAGAGTGCTGCGCATTTATCCTTAATCAGAAATCAAAAACTTACTTTTCTACAAAACCCTAGATCCTGAAACCCTAGAATTTTTATGCATGTTTTGTTATTGAACCCTTGGACTTAATTAAGAATTAAGTTTATGAAATTAATTAGATCTAAAATTATGAATTTTTATATCTAAGATGCCTTTATAAATCATGGGTTCGGATATGGGTAGCTCAATTAGGTCTAGGGATTGATCAAACAAAATCAAAAGTTGGTTAGGTGGGATCAAGAGTGCTTAGATTTGACCAGCCTAATAGAATTAAGTTTGGATCAAGGTCGACTCATAGTCACATATGGTCGATCAAGTTAAGACCTAATTTGGCTCCATAGTTCAAGCCTGGATTGTAAGCTAACTCGATCAGTTCTGGTCAGACAAGTCGGTGTCTAAGGTAAGTATGGCAAATACAATCAGTGATCTTTAATTGAAAGCTACTCGACCTAAATGTGTTCACGGTGAGTTAATGGCATATTCTTCTCACTGATCTCACTTACCTAGCTGATTGAGTCAACCCAGTTCTGGTTTGAGGTGGCCAACGATTCGAGCTAACCCATGCCATTAGGTTAGTCATAAATGTTATGACTAGTCGAGTCTAAGAGACCAAATCAAATTTTTCTATGAAAATATTAAGTCCTAGGACTTCCATCATTGTAGATGTACGGATTCTTCCCGGGATTGATTGTTCTCGGCTGGATACAATGGTTCAGTTGCACCAAAAAGATGCAACCATGTCTATTAGGCATTGGATACTATGGGTTGAAGGATGGGTTGGGCTCAATATTTCGGATATGGTGAGGGACCCAATCAGGAATCCAATTTATGCAAATGGTGGGTTTGACTTAACTAAGAAGTGGAGCAATATTCCAGGCATGGTGAGCTTCATGAATTAGAGACCAGGTTTGGGTGCACCATGTTTAGAGAAATATTGGACAAGAGTTGTCCACTCATCAGTTGACCCATCATCAATAACTGTTAGGTAAGGTGGTGAGCCAGTCGGTGGGACCACACCACCTACTAGAAATCAATAATCATGGAGATTTTTGCATCTCTACCAAGAAAGTGTTGGGATCCGAGAAAATAGTGGAAGCCTAATTTATTTAAAAATAAGATCTCAAAATAAATTAGTTGAGTCAAATTATAAGTCTAACTAGAAACTTTGACTCTCTAAAGAAAAATGACTGCATCAAAATCCCTAGCCCGAATCCTAGATACCTATAAGTTGACCAGACCAATTTACAAGGATTGGCTAAAGAACTTCAAAATTATTTTGGGTTCGAAATGGTTGACCTATGTATTAGACCCGGACCAACCCCACTTTACCAACACGTCCGATCGTGGATTAGAGAGCATCGCATGAAAAGTGGTCGGATAATGAAAACAAAGCTAGGTGCTATTGGAAATTATATCCCAAAGCCAATCATCTGCCTGTTGATGGTTGAGATATTATAATTAATTTATTAATTAATAATAAATATTTTGGCATTCTTTTTCATTATAAATTTACATCTTCTAATGAACTCCATTGTTATGATGAAGTCCTTAGGACTATTTAGTTTTGATAAAGAGAGGATTTATCAATTAGTCCTTAAATTTGTTTATAACCAAATGATAGGCTATTAATTAGGATGACAGCATCTATCAAGCATAAGTTGCTATATGCCATATAGGTTGATTATCATCTTAACCAAGGAGTATGGAGACACTGGTATGGCATATAGGTGAGATGCATGGGTACATCATCATTGAACATGACCAACTTCAAAGTATTCTACGATCAAGAATGTCTCTGATGGGATATAGGTATAAGTATCTCTTAGACCTGAGACCACCTCAGTGACTTGCAAGCAACTCACTATGCTTTGGTACTAGACTAACTAAATTTTTAATTCAGCAATGAAAAGCTTTTGGGCACAGTCAAGTACTTGCAAAGTCAGAGTATGATGAAGATAGAATTGACCACTTCAACAGTTGGAGAAGAATGTATCACTGTATTTCAATATAGCAAAACCTTGACCAGGATAATCCATCAGATGGATTTGATATTTTGAAATACAATATGGACAACCTGATCAAAGTTGATAGTTGAACTCTGAGGTGTCCTACGAGCATTATGGTCAAGGGGATGAATTATATGGAAACTATATTCGCATGGGTTCTAAGGATAGAGTTCTACACCTTTCGACCTATCTGACCGTCGGATATCATTGCTTGATGGTCACTTTGATTAGTATCAAAATTTATACCTATGCTACTGGCTTAGTTCAGACCTATGAGGTCACACATGTTAAAGTTCACATTCCGATCGGATGGTTGATCAGCAATTTAAAATCGTTATAGGGTTAAACAATCAATACGATTGGTGTTTAACCTAGTGCAAGTGTTACTGGAGGATCGATTAGCAATTAGATTACTGATTGGCTTAATTTGATTAAGCTAGAGGGTTGAGATTAAGTCTAATTAAATATAATTTAATTAGATTTAGTTTGGGCTTGATTGGATCAAGTCCAATTGGCTTATTGGATAAGTCAAGTGCAAGGAAGAACTAGTTCTAGTCTAACTAGGACTTGGGTCAATCCAATTTTCTAATTTGATTAAAAAATTAAATTAAAATTAAATTTATTTTAATATAATTTAATTAAGTTTTTAATTTGATTAGAACCTAATTTAATTTAGTTGATTTAATTTTGATTTAATTTGGTTCCAGAAAGCATGTTTGACCAAGACACAAATGGAATCCTAGTGTGACTAGGATTCCACCTTGCGCCACCTTAGCCCTCCACGCCCCATGCCCTCTCTTTTTGTGCAATAGAGAGTCTCTCTTTGGTCTTCATGCATGCCCCTTCTCTCCCTCTTATTCTCATATGGTTATTTGGTGGTTGACAAAGTCTAAGAGGAAGTTAGTTTTGATTTAGGATTCTATGAGATAGAATCCTTATAAACCAAAACATCTCCTTCCATGTATGCCACCCATCTCCTATTTTTCCTCCCTAATTCTATGTGAGTGAGAGATTTTTTGTGTGCTTCTCCTTGCTGGATTTATCAAAAAAAATCAGAGGAGGGGCGCCCAAGAGTTGGGCGCCCCAACTACTTGCCAAATCTAGTCCTACCTTGTCTAGTTTTTGACCTATACAAGGACTCCTCTTTCTCTATAAATTTAGGATGAATTTTGGCCTAACTTTTTTTATGGAATATAGAGCTTTTGGAGAGGTTTGGGGTATGCAAATATCAAAGGAAAAGGGTCCTTGGGCATGGGATTCCATAGGCACCAAAGTAGGTGTTTAGGTGAGAGAAAAGAGAAGAAGAAGTGGGTCTTCTTCTAGGGTTATTTTATTCCTCATCTTTCCTCCTTCTTTTGAGTTTCTTCTGAGAGAGTCTCTAATTAGAAAACTCTCCTCTTCCTTCTCATATTTTAGAGAGTCCATATTCTGAAGAAGAAAGTATCGGATCGACCATCGAAGAGAGATCAGCATAATACTAGCATGCTATGCTGATTTTCTACATCAGGATCTCTGATCGTGTTTGTGGACTCATGTGGATGACTCCTAGAGACCAGATGCGTGTGCGGCTTGTTACTTTATCCTCAAGCTCGGATCAACAAGTTAGAATGTCTAACTTGCTTAGGTAATAGATCTGATCTACTAACTTCATACCTACATTTGATGTAGTATAGATCTAGGTTGATTTGATCAATCTTTTCTTTCTTGTTTGATTTTAATTTTTAATTTAATATCATACCTTGATCATGTAATAGATTTAAGATCTTGGTATTTATATATTTATTTAAATAAATATTTAATTTATTTAAGTCTTCCGCTGCATGATCTTGAAAAAGTTTCAAGATCTACCTATGAAACCCTAGATTTGGTTTCTTCAATTGGTATCAGAGCCAGGTTCTTATTACATGATTTTTATGCATATTTAAATTATTTCTTAGATTAGATTTAATTTATAATCTAATTATTAAATCTAAAATTTAAAAAAAAATTAGATCTCACGAACTGCCATAAGGTTGTTCTATTGTAAGGTTTATCCCTTACAGTGAAAAGATTATCCTAGTTCGTGATGATCTGACTCTAATCATAAATTTATTAGATTTAATCTAATTTTATTTATAATTTAATATATTTAAAATAGTTTTAGATCTAAAAATAAAATATTTTAGATTGCAAGGACTTCCATAAGATTGTCCTACTATAAGGTTTACCCCTTATAGTGAATAGGTTATCCTAATACGTGCTAATCTAAAATATTGATCATAAAATTTTAGATTAGATCTAAAAGATTTTATGATCTGATTAAAAATATTTTTATCTAATTTCAATCATCATAAATGTGTTAGATTTGATCTAGGAAGATTTATGATTGATTATTATTGAAACTATTTCAATTACATGAACCTGTTTAGATTAGATCTAAAGTAGTTTTATGTTTCTTTTACTTGCATATTGATTATGAATCAAACATGCAACTTGGTTGATAGAACCATGTTGTAAAAATATTTTATAAATATAAAAATTAGTTTTGAAAAGTCGAACCCCAATCCTCAGTTCAAAACTTAATTAAGAATTAAGAAGTTGAATGATTAGGATCTAGGATTGTGAATTGAAGATCCTAGTACACGAATTATAACACATTGGGTTAAATGGGTTAGTGGAGATTAGATCCATTAATTGGGTTAGACCTAGGGTTAGATTAAACAATGGACTTAATTAGCGAATTGACTAAATCTAATTAATTATTGTCTTAGATTAGGTCAAGGATTCTCTAGATCAATTACAATAGTTGTAGTTGGTTAAATCCATATCTTTAAGAAGATCCAAGATGGACTTGATTCTTGGCTTTGCGGTCTAGCACAAACTGTTAGGTTGATCTAATTAAAACTAATTAAATCAATTGGTGTCTAAGGTAAACTAGACCGATGGTTTTTAATTGGTAGTCCGCTTATCTGACCATTTCTGATGGTGTCTAAGGCAAGCTTTGACAGACCCTCCCACTGATTGAACTTACCTAGCCTTTTGGTGAGATTATGTTTTGATTGAATCACTTGACTATTCGAGCTGACCCATGTTAGCTAGGTAAACCAGTATGACTGATTTAGGTGCTCCTAGACCAGCCTGTTAGTGGTCTCCCTTAAGCTGACTTGGTGAAGCCAGTGGGATGATCATGACAAGTTGGTTAATCTGACCTACTCATTTCTATAAATAAATTTTTTAAAATTATTAGATTCCTAAAATAAAATAGTTATATGATAACTAGATCATAGCTTTCCATTAAAGTGGATGATAATGGGTCTATTAGTTGGATAATCATTGGAGGCCCAAATGCCTGGTGCTTATCGATTAATGGAATTATCATTCATTATATGATCTCTTTGATACATCTTTCTAAATGGTGGTTAGGTGGGCCAACCAAAGTTGGGCTTGATCATTCATTAGTTAGATGGGCTAAGTATGGTCATGTTAATGGTTGGACCTAACTAGACCCTTTTCTGAGAAGGCCAAAGCCAACTAATCAGGGGCTGGGGCAAAATTTAATTACTAAAAATTATTTAAAGAAATAATTGGTTATAAACCTATCCTTAGATGTACATGGGTTGGCCAACAAAGTTGGGCTTATGTGCAGTCTATGTGGATTCTGGTACCCACTAAGAAATTAGAATAATTTCTCAAATTGGAGGTAGAGGTTATCAATTTGAATAAAATAATGGAAGAAATCTTTTGATTAAAGTCCAAATCTTTAGATTTAATGAATCAATTACTAATTAAGTTTTGGTTTTCTTTTATGCAGACATGGCCACTTTTCTATCGCTCCGATCATTATTGGACAACGATAACTTGGTGGGACCCAACTTAGACAGCTAGTACCGAAAGTTGAAGATTGTCCTAGAGCATGAACGAATCCTATATGTGTTGACGGATCCTGCATCTACGGAGTGAGCTGCCAATGCATGTGGAACAGTTAAAGACACTTATCAAAAATGGCTCAGTGATCGAACCACAATGCGCTGCATTATGCTGGCTGTGATGAGCGACATGTTCAATTGCCGGTTTGAGATAGCTCAATCAAATAAAATGTTTCAAGTATTGGAGGATTCTTTTGGCACACCCGATGATGTTGAGAGGCACAAGACTAGTTGCGCCATCTTTAATGCTAGAATGCGAGATGGAGCCTCTGTCGTTGATCATGTATTGTACATGATCGAGCTAATAGAGCACTTGAGCAAACTCGACTTTTCCTTATATGAACAACTTGAGAAAGATGCAATACTGAACTCACTACAAAAGTCGTATCTTCCTTTTTTTACTCATTATAGAATGACAAAGTCTGAAGTAAACTACCACAGCTTATTGAGATTACTTTAGAACTTTGAGAAGGATCACCAGCTCCATAAAGAGTTGGTGAACTTAGTGGAAGGTTCGTCTTCTGATTCTCGACCCTTTAGGAAAGAAAAGAAGAATAAGAAGAAAATAAAAAAGGTGCAAGTTCAGGTTGGGATATTAGTGTAGGATCAGACCAAGAAGATCAAGCCCAATAAGAGTCAGGCTGAATGCTTCTTTTGCAAGAAGTGGGGGCACTGAAAGAGGAACTATCCTCAGTACATTGCCTTCTTTGAACCGAACAGGCAGAGAAAGAAGCAAGCTGTTGCTGGGTAAGATATTTATGTGATAACTCCTTACAATTTCTCTATTTATAATATTACTGATTGAGTATTAGATATTGATAGCCCTTACCATATTTGTAAATCATTACAGGGGTTGCAGGTCAGTAGAAGATTCGAGCAAGATGAGAGATTCCTGAATATTGGAGATGGAAGACCAGTTCTAGTTCTAGCTTTAGAAATTTTGATCTCATACCATTGTTCTTAGTGATTATCATTTTTGTCCTAGTTTTTTTTAAAATATCATTTTTGTAGGCCTTTTGGCCATGATTAATTATGAAATTTCAATAAAGAAACTAGTTTATAATGTCATTGTGAATGGTGTTACTACTTTCTGTAGATAATTAAACAATGGTGTATATAGGTTATCATAACCTGTTAATGTAGTCTATTCTATCAGCAAGGACCCTAGATTAGATAGTATATCAAATATCTACTTATGGCACTGTAGGCTAAGTCATATAAATAAGAATAGGATAAATAGGTTGACTCAAGAGGAAATCCTCGAAGTCAGTGTTTATCAATCACTTCCAATCTGTGAGTCCTATTTTCTTAGTAAAATGAACAAGTCACCTTTTATTGAAAAAGGTGAGAGAGCCAATGAGCTCTTAGGTCTAGTACATACTGATGTATGTGGATCAATGAGCATAAGTGCTGGAGATGGATATGTCTACTTCATCACTTTCATAGATGATCTATCCAGATATGGACATGTCTATCTGATGAAACATAAGTCAGATTCTTTTGAAATGTTCAAACGATTTTGAAGTAAAGTAGAAAAATAAATTGGAAAGAGTATTAAAACTCTTCGGTCTGACTGAGAAGGAGAATACTTTTCTGGTGAGTTTCTCATATATCTAGAAAAGAATGAGATTCTCTCCTAATGGACTCCTCCTGGAACACCACAGCATAATGGTATGTTTAAAAGGAGGAATTGGACTCTATTAGACATGGTTCGATCCATGATGGATGTTGGTGCAGAATCTGATTGATGCCGGATCAAACTAGAGTTGAGGAAGAAGAGGTCACTGTCGGTGATCTACAAAATAAAGTTCCATCTAGAATCGATGGTGGTGGCTCCAGCAGGACCCTCCGATGATCAAGTTAGCTCTTCTGATCAATAGAAATGGAGTGCTCAGGAAAGAACTCAGTAGCTAAGAGAAAATGTATCTGGATGGTTTCTTTTATAGACGAAGTCCAAAGTAGACTGATAGTGACAACCATAACTGTCCAATCATGGATAGCTCGGGGCCATGTGAAATTTATTATGGAGAGAGGTGTCGCCCATGATAAACTGATAATGATAATCGTAACTATCCAATAGTGAGATCGCCTATAGCAGACTGATAAATGATAGTCGTAACCATTCGGTAGTGGGGTCGCCTATAGCAGACTGATAAATGACAATCGTAACCATCCGATAATGGACTGCTCGAGGCCACATGGAGTTTCTTATGGAGAGAGGTATCCGTTGTTGTGATGTTCCCGTTCGTTGAGATTTAATAGTTGAAGTTCAGAGGAAGCAAGCATTGGTTGGTGAAGAGCTTTGATATATATCAATTTCAGAGGAGTTCGTACTTCTAAAGAAAATACAGCTAGAGGAGATCATCCGAAAGGAATACTACATAAAATTTGGAAGTAATTTGTAGGAGGAATCCAACTGAAGGAGAAGTCTCGAAGAAGTTTGACTACTAGAGGAATTCGACTGAAGAAGAAGTCAGAAAGGAGTTTGGCTCTTGGAGAAATTTGACTGAAGGAGAGGTCCAAAAGGAGTTCGACAACTGAAGAAATTCGACTGAAGGAGAGATCCGAAAGGAGTTCGACTCCTGAAGGAATCCGACTGAAGGAGAGGTCCGGAAGGAGTTTGGCTCCTAGAGGAATCCGACTGAAGGAGAAGTCTGAAAGGATTCGACTGTTGGAGGAATCCGATTGAAGGAGAAGTCTGAAAGGAGTTCGACTCCTAAAGGAATTTGACTAAAGGAGAGATCCAAAAGGAGTTCGGCTTTTGAAGAAATCTGACTGAAGGAGAGATCCTGAAGGAGTTTGGCTTCTAGAGGAATTTCACTGAAGGAGAGGTTTGGAAGGAGTTTGGCTCCTGGAGGAATTTGACTGAAGGAGAGGTCCAAAAGGAGTTCGGCCTCTTGAGAAATCCAACTGAAGAGAGGTCCGAAAGAAGTTCGGCTCTTGGAGGAATCCAACTGAAGAAGAAGTCTGAAAGGAGTTTGACTGCTGAAGAATTCTGATTGAAGGAGAATTTTCGATCGAAGCTGCTGAAGGAGTTCGGACTGACGGAGAATTTTCGATCGAAGCTCTTCTATGATTATTAGTTACATTAGGCTAAGCATCAGACTAGACTTCGATGGGAGTGGGGTTTATCCCCAATAATATTTCTCCACTCCCGAGTTTGAAATTCGAAGGAAGGAAGTACAAAAAAGATGACTGCCAAGTTCTTTTTCAGGCTCTACACCCATTGAGGTTGAAGCTCGGAGGAGATCTTATCTTTTGTTGAAGTTGAAGCTTGGAAGAGATCTTATCTCCCATGGAGGTTGAGAGAGATCTTATCTTCTTTTGAAGTTGAAGCTCGGAAGAGATCTTATCTCCCATAGAGGTTTGAAAAGAGATTTTATCTTCTTTTGAAGTTGAAGCTCGGGGGAGATCTTATCTCCAACCGAGGTTGAAACTCGGAGGAGATCTTCTCCCCTATTGAGGTTGAAGGAGATCTTATCTCCTGTTGAGATTGAAGCTCGAGGAAGATCTTATATACGGTCGAGATTGAAGCCCGGGGGAGATCTTATCTCCAGTTGAGGTTGAAGCCTAGGGCGATCTTATCTCCAGTCGAAGTTGAAAAGAGATTCTTTCTCCTATTGAAGTTTGAAGCTCAGGGGAGATCTTATCTCCAGCCGAGGTTGAAGCTCGGAGGACATCTTATCTCCCGACCGAGGTTGAAGTTCGGAGAAGATCTTAATCTCCAGTCGAGGTTGAAGGAATCCTATTTTCTATTGAAGTTGAAGCTCGGAGGAGATCTTATCTTCGATCGAGGTTGAAGGAATCCTATCTCCTATTGAAGTTGAGCTTGGGAGAGATCTTATCTCCAGTCGAAGGTGAAGAATCTTACTTTATTGAGTTGAGCTCAGAGGAGATCTTATCTTCAGTTGAGGATGAAGCCCGAGGGAATCTTATCTCCTACCGAGGAGATCTTGACGAGTTGAAGAGATCCTATCTCCTATTGAAGTTGAAGCTCGGGGGAGATCTTATCTCTACGTTGAGGTTGAAGGAGATCTTATCTTCTTTTAAAGTTGAAGCTCGGGGGAGATCTTATCTCCTATTAAAGTTGAAGCTTGGGGGAGATCTTATCTCCGATCGAGGTTGAAGAAGATCCTATCTTCTATTTTAGTGTTGGTGTCGTTGGTATGGCCTCTCCCTCCATCTTATCTTATATCGACGAGGTCTTCGACTTTGCTCATGTTAGGATGAGGTTCTCCTCCTATTCCTAACGGGCTATAGGGGCACATTAGGACCATTGTTAGGGCCTCTCCCCTCACTTCATCTAAAATGAACGAGATCTTCAAGTTTGCTTACGTTAGGATAAGGTTCTCCTCCTGTCTTAAATAATCGAAGGTCTTCGACTTGCTCATGTTAGGACGAGGTTCTCCTCCTGTTCCTAACATGACCACTTTTTATTGCTTCTTTTCTGTCATCACATAGTTTTTGCACCAAGAAATAATAATATTGAAATGAAGGAGTTTTATTGAAGAAAAATTACTGGTAGTACGTTCTTAAATTTTCTTAATTTCAAGGTCGTGGGAGCATTGTTCCTCCAAGTTCTTTTAGGTGATAAGTTTCGGGCTAGATGACCTCCTCTATTTTATACAGGCCTTCCTAATTTGGGGCAAGCTTTTCCTAACTTCGAGGCTGAGAGATGATGGCTCATCGAAGTACGAAGTCCCCTAGAGATAGTGTTGATGATGCTGAGAGGTAGCCGATCTCCTCATTGTTCCTCCCTCATTGGTGGTTCTAGCTGTGGCAGTGCCCTCGGTCGATCTTCTCTTGCTTTAGGCCGACGTCTGAAGAATCGACCCAGCCGGCCTCTCCTGATGAGCTCCTCGATCTGATCTTAGAGCTGAATGCATTCTTCAGTATCATGGACATGATCATGATGATACAAATAATACCTGCTTTGATTGCACTTGTTTGGGGGAGATTGTAATTCTTCTAGTCTTGATAGCTGATTCTTAATTTCCATCAGAACTTGAGTTTTAAGAGCATTAGGAGGGCATAGTTGTGGAACCTTTTGGGGGGAGAACTTTTTCACACCCTTCTATTGGGGCTTCTTTGACGACGAGCTCGAGGAGGAGTTCGGACTTGCTTGCACTCGAGGGAAGTCCGTGAGTATGGCCGAACTTCATTCGGCCCTCCATCAGCGGTGGGTCTATTAGACTCGTCCGTCCGTCGCTCTCCTATGGCTTCCTCATCCTTCAACTTGAAGGCTTCTTCCACTCAGGCATATCCTTCTGCCCAAGCTAGTAGATCAGCAAAGTCTTTGGGGTACTTCTTCTCTAGGGAGAACAACAAATCATTCTTCTGAAGGCTACCCTTGAGTGCGGCCATTGCAATAGACTAGTCTAGGTTCCAGACCTCTAATGTAGTAGTATTAAACTGGATGACATAAGCTCGGATAGATTCTCCCTCCTTCTGCTTGATATTTATCAAAAAATCTGAATATTGGTGGGGACGTCGGCTACTAACAAAATGAGCCACAAACTGATGGCTCATGTGTTTCAAGGAGAAGATCGTACCCAGTTTCAACATCGGGTATCAATTTCTTACTGCTTCTTTTAAGGTGGATAGAAAAGCTCGGCATAAGATGGCATTTGGTGCGCCATGGAGCAGCATCATGATCCAGAAGGTCTCTAGGTGATCGACCGGATCAGAGGTTCCATCGTAGCTTTCAAATTAGGAAAGCTTAGAGTTCGACGGAATGGGCTCTTGCATAATTCAGGGAGAGAAAGGAAGATCGATGTAGATGTCATCATGGTGAGCTGGGGCGACTGTTAGATATATGTGCCCTAGAAGCCAGAATTGGCTGACACTTGTAATACACTTCTAGGGGCAAAATTATAATTTTGACTATAATTAATGAAATGGGTTATTTTCTATCACACATATGTATTTAGTGTCTGTGATACATCCTTTGAGTTAATGATAATGATAATTCATATTTTCAAGAGTTGAAAATTTAAGACATGAATAATCATTATTAACTCATAAACAGCTCCCGACCATAGGATCATCATGAGGATGGTGATTGATCCGGAAGGTTGGTGTACGATCGCTTCTCTTTAGTAGATGAGTCTTGAGTCTACGGTGTGGAGACACCAGAACGAGAGTACAGATACTCGTTAGAGAACGAGGGCACTGAGCGTGACCACCTCGAGTAGTCATTAGGAAGTCTACCTTCTCGTCAATGACTGACTCGATGCTGCAGTAGTGTGTCTGGTTCTTTGACCTGAGATGCATCGGCAGTTCACCTTGAGGGTGTTATAGTTTGACTACACCATTACTCGGTCTCCTAGCCATATGGAACCCTGAGGTGTATGTTGGCTGTGACATGTTCATTGTAGGAACTGGATTGCATCAAGATGGGATCTATCTACCTCGGTGGTAGAGGAGTAGCCCTATGATGATCATGAGAATCAAGTCCTGAAGCCCATGGCCATGGCAGAGTGAAATAATAGAAAGAGTTTCTATTTAGATTTTCACATTGGACTCGAATCGAATGATTACATCATATGACAGAGACTAGGGTTTGACGAGTTCACCTTAACCCTAATCTGATCGGGGCTCAAGATAGAAGAACTGAATCACACAGGTAGCTGCACCAAGAGGTTCGCATTCAGCTCTGATGGGTTGCCACCATATACTGCTAGGTGTCACTGGTGGATTTTGGAGCAATTAGAATGATTTAGATGATCGATCATTCTAGCTGTTCGAATCAGAAGAGTTCTGATCCATCGAAAGGAGTTTCGATGATGTCTATGATAGAGATCATGACATATCCCATTACCATACAGAACTGAACCTAACTGGGTCACACAAACAAGGGTTTGAATCTGGTGATCATCAATTGAACTGATCTAGTTCAATTGATCTGAATGAGATTCAATTAGGTTCAAGGAAATCGTGCTAGCACTCGATTGAACCTAACGTTCTTCTTTTACTATCATAAATAAGTTGTCTTGACTGAGCCAAAGGAGTTTGTGCTCAATCAGAGGCCTTCATATGGTCTGACTGGAGGTTGTCCAAGTCAGAATAGGTTGTCTTATTTGTAAGACATTACCTGCCATTTTTGGTCACCTGCCATTTCTTGTTCTTTGATTTTGGTCAAAAGTCTACCTTTGACTGGTCAAATGTTGACCATTCACCCTTTGACTTTTGACCACATGTCATGCACCTATTGGAGAGCTGGTGGGGGCCTGTCCCCCTGCCAGAACCTGGCAAGGAGAAGGGCGCACGCCAAGGGTGGCGTGAGCCCAAGTAGGAGGTGCCTAGGAGTCCTTGTTGGACAAGGACTCCACCTCCCTTTTGGATTCCAATCAAGAGTTCTACTAAGAATCCAGTTTGACTGGTCTTAGGCGCCCTCTAAGGAGGAATCCAGGGGTCTCTATTCCAACCAATCAGATTTAGATCTGATTTCACAAAGGGTTGTGATTGGTTGAGAGGAAGAGGAGTTGGATCACAAGAGGTCTATAAATAAGACCCTGCGCCCAACCCTAATCCTAAGTCTAAGCCAATGCTATTAGATATGCCCCAAGGCTGCCTCTCCCCTCCTTCTCCATGCCATAGTCTCTTCTCCCCTTGCTCTCCATGTCCAAAAGTGTTTTGGATTTAGTTTGGTGCGATTCAGATCAAGAAAAGGCGATCAAAAGCAAGAAGGCTGCGCTGCTGCAAAAGGACGACTGCAGATCTTCAAAAGAGTTTTGAAGATCCTCCAGATCAGATCCAGATCTGATTTTTGGAGGTGTGATAGAGAAGAAGAGGATCTCCAGATCCAACCCGAGTGGATACCGGTAGAGGTCAGGCGCTTGCGTGGCTAAGATCCAGAACCTTCCGCTGCAATCAGGATCATCTACAGGGTAATAGGATTACCCAAATCAGGTAAATTGAATTTGATTTAATTTATCTTGTTTTATTTTATTTATTAAAATAATAAGAATCAGATCTGAAACATATCAAGATCTGATTGAGATTAAGAGAAAATTTTTGAAATATATCTCTTGATCTAATCAGATCTGGACGAACCTGGACCGGGAAATCAGGATTTCCCTTCAGCGACGTGGTGGAGTTCCTCAATTCGTTGGTCCATCTCCCATATTTTTTGATCGAGGACATCATCTCAATCATAGATCTTGAAAGGCTTACGACTGTAGATGGAAAAGATCTCTTCCAAAGAAGAATCATGATATGAACAAAGATCCTCTGCTCTCTATTTCTCCTTCTCAGGGGCGACGGGTATGCTAGCCCAAGTGCTCCTCCTTGGGACCGATTCCTGGCATCCCGATGGTAGATTTTCTGGTGGAACCACCATCGAGGACTGTCGCATGGCCTGCACCATTTCAGTAAGGCCCTGAATCCACTACATCAGTAGGTTAAACCGCTCCAGATCTACCATGGCCATCGGTGGAGGAGGAGGTTGAAGTGCCGATGGTGGAGCAGGAATGGATGGATCTGGCTCAGATCTAATGGCAGAAGCGGTAGATCTCCAGGTAGTCACCTTCTTTGAAGGCATTTCTTGGGATTAAGGGAGAGGATGGAAATGAACCTTGAAGAAGAAGATCCATAAGGTCGATCGAGCACTCCTTTAAGAATAAGGATACCTCAGGAATAAAGGGCCCTTCGTCTAGCATCAATCCTATTGGTGCAGAATTTGATTGACGTCGGTGTTAGATATATGTGCCCTAAAAGCCAAAATTGGCTGACACTTGTTGTACACTTCTAAGGACAAAATTATAATTTTGATTATAAATAATAAAATAGATTATTTTCTATAATAATGTGTATTTAGTGTCTGTGATACATTCCTTGAGTTAATGGTAATGATAATTCTTATTTTCAAAAGTTAAAAATTTAAGACAAGAATTTTGATTATTAACTCATAAAATGCTTTCGACCGTAGGATCATCATGAGGATGGTGATTGATCCGGAAGGTTGGTGTACAATGCTTCATTATAGTAGATGAGTCTTGAGACTATGGTGTAGAGACACCGGAGCGAGAGTATAGATACTCATTAAAGAATGAGGGCACTAAGCATGACCACCTCAAGTAGTCATAAGGAAGTCTACCTTCTCGTTGATGACTAGCTAGAAGCTGTAGTGGTGTGTCTGGTTTTTTGACCTGAGGTGCATCGATAGTTCACCTTAAGGGTGTTATAGTTTGACTACACCATGACTCGATCTCCTAGCCATTCGGAATCCTGAGGTGTATGTTGGCTATAGCATGTTCATTTTGGAAATTGGATTGCACCAAGTGGGAATCTATCTACCTCGGTAGATGAGGAGCAACCCTATGATAATCATGAGAGTCTATAAGCCTATGGCCATGGCAGAGTGAAATAATAGAAAGAGTTTCTATTAAGATTTTCACATCGAACTTGAATCAAATGATTAAATCATATGATAGAAATTAGGATTTGATGAGTTCACTTTAACCCTAATCTAATCGGAGCTCAAGATAGAAGAACTTAATCACACATATAACTGCACCAAAAGGTTCATTTTTAGTTCTGATGGGTTGCCACCATATACTACTAGATATCACTGGTGGATTTTGGGAGCAATTAGAATGATTTGGATGATCGACCATTCTAGTTGTCTGAATTAGTAAAGTTTTGATCCATCGAAAGGTGTTTCAATGATATCGATGATAGAGATTGTGACATATTCTATTACCATACAGAACTAAACCTAACTGGATCACATAAATAAGGGTTTGGATCTGGATATCATCAATTAGACTAACCTAGTTTAATTGATTTGAATTAGATTCAATTAGGTTCAAGAAAATCATGCTAGCACACAATTGAGCCTAATGTTCTCCTTCTACAATCATTAAAAGTTATCTCGATTGAGCCAAATGTATTTGTGCTCACTCAGGTACCTTTACTTGGTCTGACTGGAGCTTGTCCAGGTCAAAAAAGGATTGTCTTAATTTATGAGAGAAATTTGAGACAACACCTACCATTTTCTATCATCTGCTAATTCTTGTCTTTTGACTTTGGTCAAACGTTGATCTTTGACACTTAGACATCTGCCCATGTGTCATGCACCCATAGGAGAGCAGATAGGGGCTTGTCCCCTTACTAGAAAGAGGAAAGAAGGGGGTGCATGCCTAGGGAGGTGTGTGCCTAAGGGTAGGGATGCAGTCCCATACAGATGGGACTCCAGGTTGCTTCTTGGAATCAAACTAGGTGACACCAAGGGACTCTGCTTTAACTAGTCTTGGCACCACCTAAGGATGTTGGAGAGGAGCTCTCATCTAATTAGATCTAGTGATGTCATCCCACCAATCAGATTAAATCTGATTGCACGAAGAGACGTGATTGGTCGGGATGATGCAGCACTGCATGGAGCAGCAGGGCCTATAAAAACCCTATCTGCGCCTAGCTTTAGAGAAGTTCTCCCTTAGCCCATGCCATATTCCTCTCTTCCTCTCTCCTCCATGCCTATCTCAGATCCTCTCTCTCTTCTCCATGCCTAAGAGGTTTTGGACTCCAGTTTGGTGCAATCCAGGCAAGAGAAAGGCGACAATAAAGGAAGAAGGCATCATTGCTACAAGAGACGACATCGAATTTTCAAAAGTTACTTTAAAGACCTTCAAGATTAGATCTAGATATGATCTTTGGATGATAGATTGAGGAGGAGATATTCAGTGAAGGAAAATTCTGATTTCTCAAACCAAGTTTGTTTAGATCTGATCGGATCAAGAGATATATTTTAAATTTTTTTCTCTTTGATCCAGATTAGATCTGGGATGTTTCAAATCTAATCTTTATTATTTTAATAATTTAAATAAATTTAAATAAATTAAATCAAATTTAATTTATCTTGACGTAGGTTAATCCTATTACCCATTGATGATCCTGTAAGCAGCGGAAGGTTCTGGATCTATCCACGCAAGTACCTAGCCTCTATCGATATCCACTTGGGTTGGATCTGGAGATCCTCTTCTTCTCTATCACGTCTCCAAAAATCAGATCTGGATCTGATTTAGAGGATCTTCAAAACACCTTTCGAAGATCAGCAGTTGTCCTTTGCAGCAGCGCAGCCTTCTAGCTTTTTGTCGCCTCTCTCATCTGGATTGCACCAACCAAGATCCCAAACTACTTTGGGCGTGGAGAGGAGAGAGAGAAGATGGGCTTGGTGTGGAGGAGGAGAGAACCAGCCTTGGGGCATGGGATTTTTCAAATTCTTCTTGAGTTGGGCATAGGATCTTATTTATAGACTATGCGTGATCCAACTCCTCTTCTTCCCAACCAATCACAATCCTTTGTGAAATTAGATCTAAATCTGATTGGTGGAAATAGAATCCCTTGGATTCCTCCTTAGATGGTGCCTAAGATCAGTCAAACTTGATTCTTAGGAGGAGTCTAATTGGAATCCAAAAAGAAGATGGAGTCCCTATCCAACGGGGACTCCTGGGCGCCTCCAACTTGAGCACATGCCAAGGGTGGCGTGCGTCCTCCTCCTTGCTAGGTTCTGGTAGGGGGACAAGCTCCCACCAACTCTCCAATAGGTGTGTGACATGTGGACAAAAGTCAAAGTATCAATGGTCAACATTTGGCCAGTCAAATGTCAACTTTTGACCAAAGTCAAAGGATGAGAAATAGTAGGTGACCAAAAATGGCAGGTATTGTCTTACAAAATAAGACAACCCTTTTCTGACCTGGTCAAGCTCCAGTCAAACCAAGTGAAGGCCTCTAATTGAGCACAAACTCCTTTGGCCCAGTCAGGACAACTATTTATGATAGTAAAAGAAGAACGTTATGCTCAATCGAGTGCTAGCATGATTTTCTTGAACCTAATTGAATCTCATTCAGATCAATTAAACTGAATTAGTTCAATTGATGATCACCAGATTCAAACCCATGTTTGTGTGATCTAGTTAGGTTCAGTTCTGTATGGTAATGGGATATGTCATGATCTTTATCATCGATATCATCAAAACTCCTTTCGATGGATCAGAACTCTTCTGATTCGAATAGCTAGAATGATCGATCATCTAAATCATTCTAATTACTCCCAAAATCCACCAGTGACACCTAGCAGTATATGGTGGCAACCCATAAGAGCTGAATGCAAACCTCTTGGTGTAGCTACCTGTGTGATTAAGTTCTTCTATCTTGAGCCCCAATCAGATTAGGGTTTAGGTGAACTCGTCAAACCCTAGTCTCTATCATATGATGTAATCATTCGATTCAAGTTCGATGTGAAAAGCTAAATAGAAACTCTTTCTATTATTTCACTCTGCCATGGCCATGGGCTTCTGGACTTGATTCTCATGATCATCATAGGGCTGCTCCTCTACCACCGAGGTAGATAGATTCCATCTTGATGCAATCCAGTTCCCACAATGAACATGCTATAGCCAATATACACCTCAGGATTCTGAATGGCTAGGAGATCGAGTAATGGTGTAGTCAAACTATAACACCCTCAAGGTGAACTACCGATGCACCTTAGGTCAAAGAATTGGACACACCACTGCAGCATCGAGTCAATCATTGACGAGAAAGTAGACTTCCTAATGACTACTCGAGGTGGTCACGCTCAATGCCCTCGTTCTCTAACGAGTACCTATACTTTCGCTCTAATGTCTCTACACTGTAGACTCAAGACTCATCTACTAAAGAGAAGCGGTTGTACACCAACCTTCCGGATCAATCACCATCCTCGTGATGATCCTATGGTCAGGAGCATTTTATGAGTTAATAATGATTATTCATGTCTTAAATTTTTAACTCTTGAAAATATGAATCATCATTACCATTAACTCAAAGGATGTATCACAGACACTAAATACACATATGTGATAGAAAATAACCTATTTTATTAATTATAGTCAAAATTATAATTTTGCCCCGAGAAGTGTATTATAAGTGTCAGCTAATTCTAGCTTCTAGGGCACATATATCTAACAATCTCCCACTTGTCCTAAAGCCAATTGGCTACAAGTCTAAGTCCCATCTTCGCAAGATGGGCTTCGATCTTCTGCTGGTCCAACGGCTTTGTAAGCGGGTCTGCCACATTATCTGTGGAGTCAACTCTCTTGACCTCGATGTAACCCTTCTCAAGGTAATCGCGGATAAGGTGGTATCGCCGCTCAATGTGCTTGGATTTCTGGTGAGACATCGGCTCCTTAGCAAGGGCTATGGCACCATTATTGTCGCAGTATAGAGGAATGGCATCTGATGGTATTACTCTAATTTCTGTAGCAAACTTCTTGTACCAGAATGCTTCCTTCGCAGCCTCTGATGCAGCAATATATTTTGCTTCCATGGTGGAATCTGCTATCACAGTTTGCTTGAAACTCTTCCAGCTGACAGCACCACCATTACACACTAACAGACTCCCAGATGTCGACTTTCGATCATCTACATCAGACATAAAATCTGAGTCTGTGTATCCCTGGACTTGGAGTTCTCTGTTACCAAAGACCAACATCATATCCTTATTTCTTCTTAAGTACTTAAGGATACATTTCACAGAAGTCCAGTGTTCTTCACCTAGATTTGACTGATATCTACTTGTGACACTCACAGCATGGGCTATATCAGGTCGTGTACATCGCATGGCATACATGAGGCTCCCTATTGCAGAAGCATAAGGGATCTTGCTCATGCATTCTATTTCCTAAGGTGTGCTAGGGCACATCTTCTTGGAAGATGAATACCATGTCTGAAGGGTATTAATCCCCTCTTAGAGTTTTCCATACTAAACCTCTTTAGTACTTCCTCTATGTACATTTTCTATGAAAGTCCTAGTATCCTATTCGGTCTATCCCTATAGACCTTAATTCCTAGAATAAAGGATGCTTCACCTAGGTCTTTCATGGAGAATTCCTTGGACAACCATATTTTGACTGTCGTCAATATGGGAATATCATTCCCAATATGGAGGATGTCATCCACGTACAATACGAGGAAAACAACAGTGCTCCCACTGACCTTTTTGAAGACAGACGGTTCCTCTTCGTTATTCATGAAACCAAACTTTTTGATCATGTCATTAAAATGAGTATTCTAGCTCCGAGATGCTTGCTTAAGTCCATATATGGACCTTTGCAGCTTGCAAACCTTATGATCAGTATCACTGGATGTGAAACCTAGCGGCTGTTCTATATAGATATCTTCCTCAAGATATCCATTTAAGAATACCGTTTTCATGTCCATTTGCCATATTTCATAATCAAAATAGGCTGCAACGGCAAGCAATGTGCGGATGGATTTTAGCATAGCCATTGGGAAAAAGGTATCTTGATAGTCAATGCCTTCGTGTTGACTATAACCTTTTGCCACTAGTCTAGCCTTGAATGTCTCCACATTCCCATCTGCACCAATCTTTCTCTTGAAGATTCATTTACACCCAATAGGTACTATACCTTCTAATGGATCTACCAAGGTTCAGACTTGGTTTGAGTGCATCAAGTCAATTTCTGACTGCATTGCCTCTAACCATTTGTCGGAGTCAATATCTGATATCGCCTCATTGTAGGTTTTGAGATCATCACCATGAGCACCATTACCTATGAGGAATATTTTCTATACTTCCTCTGAAATAAAACCTAAGTATCTTTCAGGGGGATGGGAAACTCTTTTCGATCTACGAGGTGGAGGAGGTAGTGTTCTTATTGGCTCAACCTAATTTGGTTCCAATTGGTCCTTAGCTCATTATACTTGTGAGACTTTCTCATCAAGCTTGATCTACTTTCCAATGCCGCTATCTCGAATAAATTATTTTTCAAGAAAGATGGCATGTCGACTCACAATCACATTGTGGTCTTCTGGAATGTAGAAATAGTATCCTAATGACTCTTTAGGATATCCTATGAATCGAGCTCTGAAGGACCTAAACTCTAACTTGTCCGCTTGTTATCTTTTGACATGAGCCAAACAATCCCAAATTCAGAGATGACTCAGACTTGATTTCTTACCGTGCCATATCTTATACGGTGTGGTAGGAACGATTTTAGAGGGAACCCTATTCAGTAGATAAATTGAAGTTAATAATGAGTATCCCCAAAGAAAATCAAGGAGGTCTGTGAAGCTCATCATGGATCGGACCATATCCAATAGTGTTCGATTTCTCCATTTTGAAACCCCGTTGAGTTGAGGTGTTCATGGTGGAGTCCATTGAGAGACTATGCCATTTTTTTTGAGATAATCTAGGAATTTTTGGCTAAGGTATTCACCTCCTCGATCAGATCGAAGAATCTTAATGGATTTTTTAGTTTATTTTTCTACTTCATGTCTGAATTCTTTGAACTTTTCAAAAGCTTCAGACTTATGTCTCATGAGATACACATACCCATACCTAGACAGATCATCGGTAAAGATAATGAAGTAGACAAAATTGCCTCTAGCCGGCACATCAAATGGGCCGCACACATCAGTATGTACTAGGGCAAGGAGATATGTGGCCCTTTCCCCATGTCCAACAAAAGGAAGTTTAGTCATTTTGCCTTGAAGACAAGATTCATAAGTTGGATATGACTCGGAAGTCAACGGACTCAATAGCCCATTTTTCTCCAATTTGTTGATCCTATCTTCTGCTATATGACCTAATCTCAAGTGCTATAGATACCTATCGTTTGGACTATCTTAGGTAGTTTGGCATTCACGTTTTGCTCGATAGTTAGAATAGATACATTAATATGTAGCTGATAAAGATCGTTAATAAGAAAACCATTTGCAATTTTATTTTTTTCATAAAAAATATTACAATGGTCCTTAAAGAAGGTAATCACATAGCCTTCTAGTGCTAAGCATGAAACAGAAATCAAATTCCTGCTAGCTGTAGGCACATAATAATAGTCTTTCAAAACTACGTCTAAACCAGATGGTAATCGAAGAGGATATATTTTCACCACCACTGTAGTAACTCTTGCTCTATTATCGATGCGTAGGATCATGTCTCCATCCCTCAGCCTCCTGCTATCCTTAAGACCCTACATGGAAGTGCACAGATGAGCACTAGAACTAGAGTCAAGCATCCAACTGGATGCAGAAGAAATCGTAAGGTTAGACTCAATAACGAGCATACCTCCAAAAGGATCTTCCTTCTTGTTCTTCAGGGTGGCTAGGTAAGTAGGGCAGTTTCGCTTCCAATGGCTGTCGCTGCTGCAATGGAAACACTTTTCTTTGACAGCGGCTTTCATCTTCGGCTCAGCCTTCTTCTTCTTTCCTCCTTCCACCTTCTGCTTTTTCGCTAACTTCCTTTTCTTTCTAGAAGACTTTCTTTTGGAAGAAGTCTGTTCCATAGCAAGAACTGAGCTTTTAGAACCTTTCATAGAAAGCTCAGCAGTGACCAGAATGTTTCATTAATTCGGCCAAGGAATTTTGAAGTTTATGCATGTGGTAATTAATGATCAACTGCCCATATGCATCAGTCAAGGATTGTAGAATAACATCATTCTGCAAATCCAAGTCTAACTTCACACCGAGCTTCTCAAGCTCTTCCAAGTCCTTGATCATCATCAGATAGTGATCTTGGATTGACTGCTCATCATGCATCTTAGCCTTAAAAAGTCGTTTCGTGACTTGATATTTGGCTGCGCGACTCTGTACACCAAACATCTCCTGCAGGTGAGCCAACAATTGGCAAGTAGTCCCGATATCTTTATGTTGGCACTAGAGCTCATCAGACATCGAGTCCAACATGTAATATCTGATCTTATTATCTCCATCTATCCATTTTTTTAGAGATGCTCTCTGTTCGGTGGATGAACGGGCTGGTAAGATGGGAGGGTCCTGATCCAATACGTGGGTTAACTTCTC
Source organism: Cocos nucifera (assembly GCA_006176705.1). Taxonomy (NCBI): domain Eukaryota; kingdom Viridiplantae; phylum Streptophyta; class Magnoliopsida; order Arecales; family Arecaceae; genus Cocos; species Cocos nucifera. The sequence continues at coordinate 173,944 of QRFJ01002327.1, read as the reverse complement.
GAAATCCAAAATGATTTTATAGTTTTTGAGTCAATCTTTATAATTGGGTTCGATCAGTTTATGTGTGTCCAGGATACGTGCTAATGGGTTGGACGCAGACATTTTTCTATAGAGAGTCAAAGATTCAAGTTAGATACTGTAATTATGACTTGACCAATTTATTTAAAAATTTTATTTTTAAATAAATTAGCTTCCACTATTTTCTTGGATCCCTACACTCCCTCTATAGAGATGCAAAAATCTCCATGATTAATAATTTTTAGTGGGTGGTGCAGTCTCACCAACTGACTCATCACGTCACCTAACAGTTATTGGTGATGGGTTAGCCAATGAGTGAACAACTCTTGTTCAATGATTCTCTAATCATGGTGCACCCAAACTTGATCTCTAATTCATGAATCTCGCCGTATTCGGAATATTGATCCACTCCTTAGTTAAGTCAGACCGACCATTTGCATAGACTGGATTCCTAATTGAGTCTCTCACCATATCCAAAATATTGAGCCCAACTCATCCTCTAGCCCATAGCATCCAATGTCTAATAGACATGGTTGCGTCTTCCCAGTGCAATTGAGCCACTGTATCCAGTCGAGAACAATCAACCCCGGGAAGGGCCCGCACATCTACAATGGTGGAAGACCTCAGACTTAATCTTTTCTTAGGAAGAATTGATTCAGGTCTCATTAAACTAGACTTGTCATAGTCATAACAATTATGACTAACCTAGTGGCATGGGTTAGCTCAGATTATTGACCACCTCAAATTAGAACTGAGTCGACAGATATGGCCAGGTAAGTGAGACCAGTGGAAGGGATATACCATTAACTCATATAAGAACGCATTTAGGTCGAGTAGCTTCCAATTAAAAATTAGTCGGTCGTATGTGCCAAACTTACCTTAGATACCAAATTGTTGAGCCAGAATCAATTGGGTTAGCCTACAATCCAGACTCTAATCTCTGAGCCTAATTAGATCTTGCTTGATCGTGACTCGATCTTGACCTAGATTTAATTCTATTAGGCTGGTCAATTTAAGCATTGTTGATCCCATCTAACCAACTCTTGATTCGATTTGATCAACCACTTAGACCTAATTGAGCTATCCAAGGCCGAACCCAGTATTATGAATATATCTTAGATCTAAAATTCTCAATTTTAGACCTAATTAATATTTCATAATCTTAATTCTTAATTAAGTAGGGTTCATAAATAAAATATGTACAATAAATCCTAGGGTTTCAAGATCTATGGTTTTGCAGAAAGTAAGTTTTGGGTTTTTGATTAAGGACGAACGCGCAGCACCCCTACACATCATAAGAACACCCCATCGGATGGGAGGAGAGGACCTTTAAACCCTTCTTCATTCTTATGATTGGATGGCCAAGAGGAATGCCTTAATTAGGAGTATGTAATACTACAAAATAGTTTTAGATCTATATCATATATCTCATATACAAATTAGATCTAATCATGACATATTTTGCATACATCTCATGTATCGAATCATACATATTTTTAGATCTAAATTATCTCATAATAATCTAAAAAATTAGATTTAAATTGATCTTATCAAAATAAACTCTAATCTAGACAACTATGTAGTACTATTCTACAACTAATCTAGACATACATCAATCATATCTCATATGATGTTAAAATTAAATAATTTTTATTTACTATTTTTTAGATGTTATTATAATAATTATAATATCAAAAAATAATTAATAAATAGATCTAAAATATGATTTAATCAAATTAAATTGAAAATATGCAATACTATTCTATAGAACTATTCTATTTTAGAACTGGTCATGCATATTTTCTAATCTTAGATCCAAATCATTTAATTTTAATATTTTCTAATTTCAGATCTGATCACATCTCATGTGACATCTAAAATTACTTATTTTTTAATTAAAATAAATTTAAAATCAGATCTAAATACTTTAGAACCATGGCTCTGATACCAATTGAAGGAAAATTCTGATTTTTTGGACTAGGTTCGTTTAGATCTGATCAGATCAAGAGATATATTTCAAAAAAAAAAATATATTTCAAAAAATAGATCTAATTTGGAAGATCAATGTACGATCGCTTTCTTAGGATAGATGAGTCTTGAGTCTATTGTATGGAGACACTGGAGCGAGAGTATAGGTACTCGTTAGAGAATGAGGACACTGAGTGTGACCACCTCGAGCAGTCATAAGGGAGCCTACCTTCTCGTCGATGACTAGCTCGATGCTGCAGCGTGTGTCTGATTCTTTGACCTGAGGTACACTGATAGTTCACCTTAAGGGTGTTATAGTTTAACTACACCATAACTCGATCTCCTAGCCATTCAAAATCCTGAGGTGTATGTTGGTTATAGCATGTTCATTGTAGAAATTGGATCGCATTAAGATGGGATCTATCAACCTCGGTAGAGGATGAGTGATCCTATGATGATCATGAGATTGAGTCCTAAAACCCATGGCCATGGTAGTGTGAAATAATAGAAAGGAGTTTCTATTAGGATTTCACATTGGATTCGAATTGAATGATTCATTTATATGATGGGTGTTGGGTTTGATGAGTTCACCTTAACCCTAATCCCATCGAGGCTCATGATGGAAGAACCTAATCACATAGGTAGCTACATTAAGAGGTTCACTATTCTATTTTGATGGGTTGCCACCATATACTACTAGGTGTCATTGATGAATTTTGGGACCAATTACAATTCTCTTAATGATCGACGATTCTAATTAGGTGAATCGAAAGTGTTCTGGTCCATTGAAAGATGTTTCAATGATGGAGATGATGGAGATCATGACATGTCCCATTACCATACAGAACTAAACCTAACTAGGTCACATAAATAAGGATTTGGGTCTAAATGTCATCAATTGAGCTAACTCAGTTCGATTGATTTGGATTAGATCCAATTAGGTTCAAGAAAATCATGCTAGCACATGATTGAGCCTAACATTCTCCTTCTATAGCCTTTTTGGGTTGTTTTGACTGAGCCAAATTGGATTTGGCTCACCCAGGAGCCTTGTATGGATTTGTCCTAGTATGACGGAACTTGTCCAAGTTAGAAAAATCTTGTCCTAACCTAATCTAGGCTTGTCTTAATCCATTGGATGGAAACAGGACAAGACCTGCTAATTTCCAAAACTATTTGGATAAGGCTCATCCAAAAACTCTGTAGGAATTTATCTTGATCTGATTGAACCTTATCCTGGCATGATTAAGACTTGTCCTAAATCCTATAAGATGGGAATAAGACAAGGGTTGTCTTTGCTAGATTAGGGCTTGTCCTAAAATCATGAGATGAAATTTGGACAAGCCTCTTCCAAAAATTTTAGATGGATTTTTCTTGATCTGACTAGACCGAGTCCTGGTCTGGTTAAGACTTGTTCTAACTTGATTAGAACTTGATATAAATCCATTGGATGGGACATGGAAAGATTTTGTCTTAAATCCCATAAGATAGAAAAAGACAAGGGTCAAATGTTGACCCGGATGCAGGAAAGAAAGGGAGAGGGGCATGCACCCCCTGGAGACATTCTAGGGGCACGCGCCCCCTTAGGATTTACATGGAGTTTGTGAGTGCACATTGTTTTATGGCTTGCACATCTGATGGATAAGAGAAGGCACCCATTCAAATTTGATTTGACTAGTTAAAGCATTTGAATTTGATTCAAATATCTAGGGAGATAAGAGTTTGCACCATCTACTCACCTTATCCTTTATTCTATGCCATATTTCTGAGTTTTGTGTGATAAAATATAGAAAAAATATGGTGTGGGGTGTGGAGATCATGGAAGAGTCCTTCTACATATTAAACTTTGACCTGTTCAAAATTATATGCCAAGGGACTCATGACTAGGTCTATAAATAGGGCCCTACGCAAGCTGTTGTTTATAGAAAATTCTCTATAGTGAAGCCTTGCCAAAATCTTCATCTCTACACTTCTCTCATCTGATCCTCATCCTCTTCTCCATGCCCAAGAGTTGGGCAAAACCTATGAGCAAAGATCAAGTTCCATCAGCGCCAAGATCAGTGATAGATGACGATGTTTGTGAGACGAATGCGTAGCCCTTAAAGTTCATTTTGAAGGTTCTATGGGAAGACATCAGATCTGATCTTTGGAGATTAGATCCAAAAGAAAGAGACTTCTAGATCTGATTTGAGTGGATACCGGTAGAGGCGAGCACGCGCTCAGCTCAATCAGAACCTCGGATCAGTCATCAGATCATCACAATGGATAAACGATTTACCCGATCAGGTGATAATTGTTATCACTATTTTATTTTTATTTTATTTCTAATTTTAGATCAATCTAATCAGATCTAAAAACTCTCAAATCTAATCTGATCATAAAATTTTTTTAAAAAATTATTTTGCTGTAAATCTGATCCGATCAGATGCATCCTGCGGCAGGAAAATTCGATTTTTCCTTCACTAAGTCCCCCACTTTGAATGCCTTGCCTCTAACCCTGGAATTATAGTAGCGGGCTACTTTCTACCTATAAGCTGCCATTTGGATTTGAGCTTCTTCTTGCTTTTCCTCTAATAAGTTGAGATTAGCCCTAAGGTCCTATGAGTTGCATTCTTCATTGAATGCCACAACCCGTGTTGACGGTAGTTTGAGCTCTATTGGGATGACTTCTTCTATCCCAAAAGGTAAGAAAAATGGAGTCTCCCCAATTGATAATCTTTGGATATTCCGGTATGTCTAGAGTATGTAATAGAGTTCGTCCATCCAAGTTTCCTTCACTCTTTTGAGTCTTGCATTAATACTTTGCAACAGTGTCCTGTTGGTTACCTCGACCTCGCCGTTTGCCTGTGGATGGGCTACTGATGTAAAATAGTGAAAGATATTCAGGTCTTCACAAAACTCGACCAATTTTTTTTTGACAAACTATCTTCCATTATCTGTTATAAGAATCCACGGTAGGCCAAATCTATAAATAATTGACTTCCAGATGAAGTCCTGCACTTTAGCTTCCACGATTTTAGCCAGAGGTTTGGTTTCCATCCATTTGGTAAAATAATCAATTGCCACTAAGAGAAACTTCTGGTATCCAGATGCCATAGGAAAAGGCTTGAGTATATTGATTTCCTATTGTGCAAATGGCCACGGGGCACTTAGGGAGGTTAGCTCAAAGGCTGGTTGTATTTGAATACTTGTATTCCTTTGACATCGATCATATTTTCTGACATACTCTATAGAATCATAGTACATTATCGACCAATTGTAGTCCTATCAAAGTAGTTTGTGATATAGGGATCTAGCCCCTAGATTATTTCTATAGATTTATTCATGCACTTCCCATAATCTAAAATCGATCTTAGAAGGTCGGAGACATTTCAAGAGTAGTAAGGAATATGACATTTTATATAACTTATTTTCATTTAGAACATACCGGGAGGCTTGATTTCTAAGTTTTCGAGCTTCTTCTGAATCATAAGGAAGAATTCACTCATGATCGACTTGCATTACGGACCATGGCATCTTGAAACTTGGGTGTTTCAAAACTTCAAAGAAGACCTCCTTAGACAATTTAGTTGGAGCTAATGTGGCCAATTTAGAGAGAAGGTCGGTCCTAGTATTTTCTACTCTCGAAATCTGCTTGATGTCAAAACTGCTAAGGACAGAAGTGAGATTCTTCATTTTCTTGAGATACTTCATCATGCTTTCCTCTCGGGCTTCATAATTACCACCAACTTGTCCCACCATCAATTGGGAGTCACTGTAAACTTGGAACTGATCCACTTCTAGTTCTTTGGCTATCTTTAATCCTATAATCAGAGCTTCATATTCTATCCCATTATTCATTGCAGGAAACTCAAAATGCAGTGCGTATTCTATAATAATTCCTTTCGAGTTGACTAAAATCAGGCCTGTGCCAGCACCAGAATCATTGGATGAACCATCCATATACCACATCTAGAAGCCCTTAGGGAGGTCTAATTTTTTCTTCAAGAAAGCTTGGCTGTAGCCATGGAATACTAATTTTATTCTACTCCAGTTTGGTCTCATCTAGAATAGTACATGCTACTATGAAATCTATCAGTATTTGAGCCTTGATTGATGGCCGAGGCTGAAAGTTGAAGTCAAACTCCATAAGCTCAATTGCCCATTTTGCGATTCTTCCAAAGGCATCAGTTCAATGAAGAACTGCTTTGATTGGTTGATCAGTAAAGAGGGTTATAGTATGCCCTTAGAAGAAAGGTCAGAGTTTTCAGACTGCAATTAGTAGAGCATAAGTTAATTCTTCTAACTTAGTGTACCTGATCTCAGCTTCTCTCAGGATCTGGCTTATATAGTAGATCGACCACTAAACTATTGCTTCTTCCTTAACTAAGACTGCTGCAAGGATTGCTGGAGAGACTACTAGGTACAAAAATAGTTCTTTAGGTTCAAGCTTTGCTAGAAGGAGAGATGAGCCAAGGTAGTTCTTGAGTTCTTCAAATATTTGTTGACATTCGGCGATCTAGCAGAAGTTCTTTGACTATTTGAGAACTTAGAAGAAGGGCATGCATCATTTGACTGACCTTGAGATGAAGCTATTCAGAGCTGCTACCTTCCCTGTCAGGTGCTAAACTTTCTTTGTTGATCTTGGGATAGTCATCTCTTGATGGCCCAAATCTTCTTTGGATTTGCCTCGATTCCACATCTCGATACCATGAATCCCAAGAACTTTCCTTAAGTCACACCAAAGGCGCACTTAGTTGGGTTCAACTTCATCTTGTATCTCCAAAGGATATTGAAGGTCTCCTCAAGATCAGCTATATGATTTGTTGAACATCTGCTCTTTACAAGCATGTCATCCACATAGACCTTCATATTATGATAGATCTGCTCCTTGAAGATTTTATTCACTAGTCGTTGGTAGGTTGCACCTACATTTTTTAGCCCAAAATGCATAACTCTATTACAATAAAGACCACGGTCAATGATAAAAGCAGTTTTCTTCTCATCTTCTAGTGCCATCCAGATTTGGTTATAGCCGGAGAAGGCATCCATAAATGTTAGAAGCTTATGGCCCGAAGTTGCATCCACTAGTTGATCAATTTTGGGTAGGGGATAGCTATCCTTTGGGTAGACTTTATTCAACTTCTTGAAGTCGATACACATTCTCTATTTGCCATTTACTATTTTAATGAGGACTACATTGGAGAGCCAATCCGGATAAGAAACTTTTTGGATGAATCTGGCCTTAAGAAACTTTCAACTTCTTCCACAATCACCTTCTATCTCTCAGGGGCATGGCTATGCATTTTTTTCTTCACCAGTCGATATTTGGGATCAATAGCTAGACGATGCTCCATAACTTAAGCATCTATTTTAGGCATGTTAGTGGAAACCCAAGCAAAGACATCTGCATTTCTCTACAGGAAGTGGACGAGCTGCTTTCGTTCCTTTTCTTCTAGATTGGAGCCAATTTGCACTATGTATTCTTTGTTTCAATCATTCAAAATGATTGAGATAAGATCTTCCATGGATTCCCCCCATTTTTTAGTAAGGTCATCCCAGGCATCCAACCAGTCAACTAGACAAGGGTCTGACTGTACGCCTCTTTGTAAAGCAATTGAGTAGCAATGCCTTGCCAGAGCTTGGTCTCATCTAACTTCTCCAATCCCATTACTTGTTAGGAACAATATTTTTAGATAATAAGTCAATAGCATCGCTCGAAGTGCATTTAGGCCAGGTCTGTTGAGAATTGCATTATAAGCAGATGGAGGTTTCACCACTAGAAAATTCATCTATGCCCTAGATTGCCTTAGGTATCGTCCTGCAGTCATAGTTAATGTTATCATCCTTTTAACTAGCACAACATCGCTAGTGAAGCCTATCAATGAAAAATTTATTGAGCCAAATTGGTTATTAGATATAGACATTTTAAAAAAAACATCATCAAACATGACATCGGTAGAGCTTCCATTATCAATGAGAATCCAGCATACATCATAGTCAGCAATGTTTTAAGAAAACTACAACCACATCATTATGGGGAAATTGAATCCCTTGTGCATCTTCTTCAGTGAAGGCAATGGGTTTCTCAATTCTCTGCTTCTTAGCTAGTTCTACCAATCCACCAGTTTCTCCCCATCGAAGTCTCCAAAGATGGTGTTGATGATGCTGAGGGGTGGCCGATCTCCTTGTTGCTCCCCTCTCCTTGGTGGTTCTGGCAGTGATGGTGCCCTTGGCCGATTTTCTCTTACTTCAGGCTGGTGTCGAAGGAATCGACCAAGCTGGCTTTGCCTAATGAGCTCCTCAATCTCATCTTGGAGCTGGATACACTCTTTAGTATCATGACCATGGTCACGATAGTAGAGATAATATTTGCTAGGATTGCACTTATCAGGGTGAGTACCCATCCTTTTCGATCTCGATAGTTGCTCCTTGATTTTCATCAGTACTTGAGTCTTTGAAGCATCGAAGGAGGCATAGTTGTGGAACTTTTTGGGGGAGGAGAGTTTTGCTATGCTCTATGGTCAAGGCTTCTTTGTTGATGAGCTTGAGGAGGAGTCCAGGCTCACTTGCACTTGGAAGGAGTTTGGGAGCATGATCGAGCTTCACTCGGCTTCTCTTTAGTTGCAAGCTTGCTGGACTCGCCTGCCTGCCACTCTCTCGCAGCCTCATCATCCTTTTGCTTGAAGGCTTCCTCAGCTTGGGCATAACCTTCAGCCCACACTAGCATATCAGTAAAATCTTGGGGATACTTTCTTTTTAGGAAGGATAGAAGGTCATTCTTCTGAAGACCACCCTTTAGTGCGGCCATAGCAATAGATTGGTTCAGGTTTCGAACCTCTAGGGCTACAGCATTGAAGCATTTGACATAAGCCCAGATGGACTCTACTTCTTTCTACTTGATGTTGATGAGGAAGTCCGAGCCTCATCTCAGACGTCGGCTTCTTATGAAATAGACTACAAACTGGTGGCTCATCAAGTCGAAGAAGAAGATCGTACCCGACTTAAGCATCGAGTATCAATTTCTTGCTGCTTCTTTTAGAGTAGATGAAAATGCTCAGCACAAAATAATGTCCGACATGCTGTGGAGTAGCATCATAGTCTTGAAGGCCTTCAGATGGTCGATCGGATCAGTAGTCCCATCATAGCTCTCAAATTGGAGATGCTTAAAGTTCGATGGGATGGGCTCCTACATGATTCGAACAGAAAATGGACGATCGATGCGGATGTCATTATAGCAGGCTGGGGTGGCATGGTGGAGCTCCTCAATTCATCAGTCCATGTTCTGAATCTTTTGATCGAGAGTATCATCTCGATCGTGGATCTTAGAGTGCTTCCAGCTGTAGATGGGGAAGGTCTCCTCTAAAGAGAAATCATGGTCAAAACCAGGATCTTCCACTTTCCATTTTTCCTTCCTAGGAGTAATGGGTCTGCTGACCCAAGGATGCCTTCTTTGGGCTGGTCCTTAAGATTTCGATGGGGTGTTTTTTGGCTGGGCTGCTGCCGAGGGTTACTGCATGGCCTGCATCATTTTGGTGAGGCATCAAATCTGCTGCATCAGTAGGTTGAACTACTCTGAATCCACCATGGCTGTCGAAAGAGGAGATTGAGTTGCTGGTGATGATGTTGGAGCAGGTGAGTCTGGCTCAGATCTAGTGGCAAAAGTGATGGATCGCTGGATGGTTGTCTGCTTTGGGAGCATCTCTGAAACTGACAGAGATCAAATTGAGATGAATCTTAAAGAAGTAAGAAAAGGAAGCAAATAGGATCGACTGAGCACTCCTTTTAGAACAAGGGCTCTTCAATCCCTTTCTTTAGTGCCAATTATATTGGTGTAGAAAAATATAGATGCTAGAATTAGCTAGAGTCAAGAAAGACGAGGTCGCCACCGGGACCTACAAAACAAATCCAAACCAGAGGTGGGGTGGCTCCGGTAGGACACTCCAACGATCAAGTTAGCTCTTCTGGCCAACAAAAATAGAGTGCTTAGGGAGAATTGAAATAGAGTTTTAAGCTTAGCCCAAAAACGTATTTAGAGGGCCCTTCATATAGGCGGAGCTCATAACAAACTGAGGGTGACAGTCGTAACTGCTTGGTTGTGGGCCATTCGGGGCCATGTAGAGTTTGTTACAGAAGGTGGCATCTGTTGTTGCGACATGTTAGTCTTTTAGAGATTAATGACTGGAGTTCAGATGGAGCATCTATCAGTAGTGAAAGGCTTCATATTACAATAGTTTTATAGAAGTTCAGGCTTCTCTAAGGTCATCTGCATGTAGATTGGCTCACGTCAAGCTAGAGGATGAATTTGCATAGAGGACAGGATCCTTCTGAACGATTGTAGAGAATTCAACCAGAAGGAGCCTCCTGGGCAACTGGAGGGAGCTCTTCTTGGCAACTGGAGGGAGTTTTGCTTGGCGACTGGAGGGAGTTCTGCTTTGCAACTGGAGGAAGCTCTTCTTGGGGACTGGTGGAAGATCAACTAGGTGTTTTAGGATGGCTTATAAGCGACCAATTTGAAGATGAGGTCCTTTTACTAACTTTGTCCTACGGCTCTTGTCATGATATCTAGTCTGTAATGAAGAAATTTGGCCTAAGGGGAGTCTGGTTAGATGGAGATTATGCCAGCTTTAAGGTTGGCCAGATCAGGTTATGCAGGAATTGAATGTTCAGCTAGCTGCTTAGATGATTTTCCTCACCGTTCAAGTTAATCAAAGAAGCTCGTCCGGAGCCAACCACTAAACAATCAAGGAACTCGATTGCTTTCACGGTCAACCACCCAACTCATCTGGGTGAGGCCTACAGCATGTTATGGGCTTTGTAGTTTACTCATACAGCCTGAAAGATCGATTGGTGGGTTGAAAATTGACCACCATGAGACTTCCTTGGGACTAGACACCAAGCCTAACTTCGGCAGGCGTGGGTTCAACCCCAACAATATCCTTTGGTCTTTTTTTGGTATCCTATAAAATTACACTTGTCAAACCTAGGTCCAAGCTTGTCCATCACTAAATGTTTGAGATAAGACAGATACCCTCAAATCCTAAGGTATGAGAGTGTTGGCTTACGCCTTGTTCATATCTCATATGGCATTTTGGAAATAGACTTACTCGGAATCCTATTTAGAAAATAACAAGATGACTCGAGTGCATATTTCCAGAAGAAGATCAACTGACCGACAAATCCCATCATGGATCAAATCATGTCCAATAGGATCTGATTCCTCCTTTCAGACACACCATTATGCTATGGTGTTCCAGGAGGAGTTCATTGAAAAAGAATTTCATTCTCTCCTAGATGTGTCAGAAACTCGCTAGAAAGGCATTCACCTCCTCGGTCAGATCGAAGAGTTTTAATACTCTTTCTAGTTTGCTTTTCTACCTCGTTATGGAATAGTTTGAACATTTTAAATGACTTCGACTTATGTTCATCAAGTAGATATGCTCATACCTAGATACGTCATTAGTAAAAGTTATGAAGTAGAAATATCCACCTTTAGTACTTGAGCTCGTGGGTCCACATGTTAGATCCCAGTCATATTGATACCAAACTATTAAAAATAATTCTTGCTACTTGATGATTGTGAAAATAGCAACAAGGATCCAAGGAAAGAGATGCTTATTCTGTGAAATCCTAGAAAACCCTAAGGCATGGATAAGAGAGGGAGAATGAGAGAGGAAGAGAGATTTTTAGGGAGAAAAGGGCTTGTAGTCAATTCCTTTCTTAATTTCAAACTCAATGCAGAGTGTGTATATATATATATATATACACCTGGTCAATATGATCGAACCTAAAAAACTTCTTAGCTAATCGAATGTGATGCACTCCCCGAGCCCATGTACACCCATGTCTCCCATGCATACATCCATTGAACTAATCTCAATGTAGTCCATTAGTTAGTCCCTTAGGACCTCACAAACCAAGGCCCTAAGTCCCTAAGATTAAATCCAATCACAGGCAAAAATAGAAACCACGTATTGTTCTATTTGCTGCCTGAGCCAGCTCGATCAGCCATCAAGCTGGCTTGACTATAATATCTCTTGCGAGAGCCCGAATTACCACTCTCTGCTTTGTTACTCGGGTTGGCTCTCTCAGGATTCAAGCCAGCTCGACTGACATGATAGTCTTCTATTCTTCAGCTCGAGCTGGTCCTCTTAGGAATCAAGCTAATTTTTCTAGCATGCCAGCTTAATATGCTTTTCGGACTTCTACTTGAGCCAGCTCTCTCAGGATTCGAGTTGGCAAGGTTTCTGCTTGGGCTAGCTCTAATAGGAACCAAGCCAGCTTGACTAAAGCATTGGCTAAAGCTCTTCGATGGTTGGTTCCATTCACTCCTTGATCTCTCTCCACCTACTTCCAAGGCTTGAGAGCACTATACTTGAGCTCACGATCTCCATCTTAGAGCTCTCAAGTCCTTGTGAACTTAACTCTATCTATCAGCCCCATCAGTACTATACAATTATGAAAGCTATTCTGTGGAAGTACCTTTATAAGCACATCAGCTAGATTTTGCTTAGTGTGAACCTTCACTAGCTCCACTTCACCATCCTCCACTAGCTCTCTGATTTGGTAGTACCTAATATCAATGTGCTTGGTCCTTGCATGATACATAAAGTTTTGTACATGCAACATAGCACTCTAGCTATCATAATGCATCCTAACTGCATCCTATAGAAATGCCATCTACTGATAGCATCCTATAGAAATGCCATCTATAGTGCCAAGCCCTTCAGCTAGAGGGCTTCCTTCACCTACCTCCATGATGCCAATGTATTCTGCTTTGGTAGTGGACAAGGTCATAATCGACTACAAACAAGATCTCCAAGAGACTGGACCACCATATAGGCTAAACATAAAACCTGTCATTGAATGCCAAGTATCCACATCTCCACCAAAATCTATGTCACAAACACCTCTATTAGCCCTCGAGTCTCCTTGAACATATTAGGGTGTTCCTTAGCACCTTCCTGCTGATCATAGTAGATGCCAATCCCAGCTGAACTTGCCATGTACCTGAAGATATCCTTCAGTGCTCTATCCCAGCTAAACTTGTAGATCATAGTAGATGGCAAGTTCAGCTGGGATTGGCTTCTACTATCAGTATATCATCTATATACAAGAGTAAATATAACTAAGATCCATCTTGTAGAGACCTCACATATACACACGGATCATGATCATACTTGAAAAGGCCAATACTTCTTATATAAGTGCCAAACCACTTGTACCACTGTCTAGGAGACTATTTCAATCTATATAGTGATTTCTTTAGTAAATAGACCTCTCCCTCTAACTCAGGCTATTTGAAGCCCTATAGCTACTCCATGTATATGTTCTCCTCCAAATCTCCATGGAGGAATGCTGTCTTAATGTCCATGTGCTCTAGCACCAAATCATGAGTAGCAACTATGTTCGACAGCACCCTAATGGACGTATGTCTGACAACTAGAGAGAAGACCTCTGAGTAATCAATGCCTTCTCTCTATGAGTACCCTATGGCTATCAACCTAGCCTTGTACCTCACTCCACCTTGGTCTGAAGGTGCTTCTTTTCTAGTGAAACCCCATTTGGTTCCAATGGATCGAGCATCATTTGGTAGATCCATCAGCTATCATGTCTGGTTCTTCCTAAGAGATTCCAACTCCTCCATCATGGCTTGCATCCATAACTCCCAATCCAAACTCTTCATAGCCTCCTTAAAACTCTCTAGATCTCCATTGGTAGTCATAAGAGCATAGGAGATAGTCTCATCAATGCCATATCACACCGATTTGTGAATAGTATGCTTCGCCTTGTGTAGTGCCACTCCTCTTGTAGTATCCCGCAAGTCTGCTGTCTATGGCTGCTTTTGTAGTTCCTCCAGGATAGATCACTCTCCATGCTGGTTCTCTATAGGTGTATCACCATGCCTGCCCAACTCCACCTCAAACTAAACATGCTCTGAGGTTGATGTTGAGGGAAAATCACCCTTATCCGAGAGCTATCCCATGCTATCCTATATTATCTTCACAACTTCATCTGCACTTTTCGGCTTCATCATGATGCTCTTCTCATCAAAAATCATATTCTGACTAATGACACACTCCTAAGAATGTGAATCCCACAGCAAGAAATCCTTCACACCTCATGAAAATCTGATGAATATCATCTTCTATGACTTTAGGTCTAACTTGCTCCTATTATCTTCTTCTACTAAAGCATATGTAGGTTAGCTGAACATCTTTAGGTGGCCAAGCTCCACCTTTCTACTCTAGATAGCCTTTGAATGTCCTCCATTTAATTTTATATGAGGAGACTTGTTAACAAGAAAACAAGTATATGTAAGAGTATCATCCTAGAAAGATTTGGGCTATGATGCCTACAGCCTCAAGCTCCAGGCCTTCTCTATTAATATCCAATTCACCCTCTCCATGACACCATTCTGCTGAGGGATCATCTTCACTGTGTAATGGCATTTGATACCATTTTCTTCATAGTATTTTTTAAACTCTAGGCTAGTGTATTCTCCTCCATTATTAGACCTTAAATACTTCACTAGATGTACGGTCTCCTTCTCCATCTCAACTCTCTAGATTTTAAATCAAGCAAAAATATTTGACTTTTTCCTGATTAGATAGATCCATACCTTCGTGCAAAAGTCATCTATGAAGATGACAAAGTATCTCACGCCACCTTGAGATGCAATAGGTGCTGATCCCCATACGTCTGAGTGAACTAGCTCCAAAATAACTTCACTTCACTTGGTACTACTGGCAAATATAATTCTATACTGTTTGCCATAGATGCAAGGCTTACATAGGTCATTTTCTTTCTTTCTCAGTATTAGAATTAGACCTCTCCTACTCAACTCTATGATTCTCCTATCACTCAAGTGACCATACGATGGTGCAATAGCTTGTAGGCTGCTGCTCCTCTTATGCTGCTATAGACACCTCTGCACTATCTATAACCATTGAGCCCTCCACCCTATATAGGTTGTTGCTCTATCTTCTCCCTTTCATCACCACCAATGCACCCTAGAAAATCCTCAAACACCTACTATCTGGCTGACAACTACAAGCATACCTCTATCCTTCCAAGTAACCCAGGGACATCAAATTCTTCTTCAGTTCTAGTACATGATTCACATTGCTGAGTGTTCGTATGACTCTATCATACATCCTCACTCTGACTGTATCAATTTCAGTAACTCTACATAAGTGATCATCTCCAAGACTAACACTTTCTCCATCGGATCTCTTATACGATGGGAGCCACTCCCAATGTGTAGTGTAATGGTGAAAACATGCTGAATCCAGTATCCAGTGGCTATCCAACTCTATAACTCTATTTGATACTAGCAGTATATCATCTATACTATCTTTAGATAATAGAGCACCACTCTCATTGATCGATCCACCCTTAGAAGTGCCCTTCTCCTTTTCATTCTTCAAAAGTGGACAATTCCTTCTAATATGACCAGGTTGATGACACTTATAGCACTTCCAAGACTTTTGGTTTCCTCAAGATATCGATCTATCCTTTAATTTATCTCGAATCCTTTTCTTAGGCCTTCCTTGCATCTCATTCATAGAAAGTAACTTTGAGTTAGGGTTTTCTTTAACTAGCCTCTTTCACTGTTCATTAGATCTGAGAATTCCATCCACTTTCCTAAAGATTAAGGTCTCTTTTCCATACACCAAGATAGTAATCAGACCATCATATGCTAATGGCAATGAACACAATAATAGAAAAGCTCTATCCTCCCCATCAATCTTCACATCAAGACTCATGACATTTGAGTAAACTTGATTGAACTTCTAGATGTGGGAAACTAGATCTCCTCCTTTGGGCATTTGCAAATTATATAGCTGCTTCTTTAACCACAACTTATTTGTCATGTTCTGCCAATATATGTGGTCTCTAGTTTCTGCCAAAGCTCTTTCGGTGTGGTTTCCATATCGATTTTTGGTAGAACTTCATCAATGAGGCACATACGAATCATGCTAAGGGCTCTTCAAGTTCCTCCCACTCTTCAACAAAAATCTTTTCCTATCTTTCCTAAATCAAGACCTTGTAGAATCTATTTTGTACTAATAGATCCTTCATTCTTTGCTATCAAAGGGTGAAGTTATCCTTGCCATCAAACTTTTTAAGGTCCGTCTTAATGGTACTCGATGCCATCTCAACTAGATTTTCAATAACCAAGCATAAAAGATAGAAAATAGTGTTCAAAAAAATATGTTCAGCACCTTACCATAATTTTTGGTGAAACTTTGATCTTTCCTCCACCAGATCAAAAATCAGAGCTCTGATATTAATTGTGAACAAAAAACCTAATTTTCCTACCATAGAATTGATCTGATCGGATCAAATCTAAAGCAAAATTTCAAAAAAAAATTTCATATGATCCAATTAGATCTAAGAGTTCTCAGATTTGATTGGAATGATTTGATAGCAAAATTTTTTTAAAAAAAAATTGAAACTGCAACATCTTATGTTGCCTGATTGGGTAATTGATTTACTCATGGTGAAGCCTTCGAGGTTCTAGTGTGAGCCACACATCTGCTCAGCCTCTACCAGAGTCCACTCAGATCAGATCTGGAAGTCCTCTCCTTCTGGATCTGACCTCAAAAGATTAGATCTAGAATCAATCTATGGTGCCTCAGATCTGATCTTCAGCAGCACTGTGTCCATCTCACAAGTAGCATCGTCTTGACTCGATCTTCGTAGTAGCAGCCTTCAACCATTGAATCTAATTTCACCCAACACCTTGGGCATGGAGAAGAGGGAGGAGATCTGGAAGAGGGGGCATGGAGATGGGAAGAGAGGCGGGGCTTTGCCATAGATTAATTGCAATCTAAAACCAAGTGCACAAGTCCCTTTATATAAACCTTGGTGCCACCTTGAAGTCCTAATACTTTAAGCAATTGGTTTGCTTAAAGCAAAAGAACTCCTACCTGATCTCCATGCCTCATCTAATTTTCTTTTAAATTTTGTCACACAAAATATCAAAAAATTGGTGTGGTGATGGGAGAATAAAGATTTGTGGGCACAAGGCATATCTCTCCAAGTGTTTTGATCTCATCAAAACACCTAAACCCTATCCACTATGGGCGCATGCCATAAGGGGGCGTGCACCCTCTTTTCTTCATGCAAAATCACATAGGGACGTGGACCCTTAGATAAATTCTAGACGGTGCACGTTACCTCCCTCAATTCCTGCAAAGACTAGGTCAAAATGGTCTTGTCCAAATTTTATCTCATAATTTTAGGATAAATCATAATCTCATTGGGACAATCCTTATTTTGACCATGACAAGCCCTATTCTGATTAGGATAAGCTCTAGTACAAAGTTTTCAAATGAGCCAAATCTAATTTGACTTAGTCAAGATAAACCAGAAAGATGACAGAAGGAAAAAGTTAGGTCCAATCGTGTGCTAGAATGATTTTCTTCAACCTAATTAGATCTAATCTAAATCAATTAAACTGGGTTAGCATAATTGATGATATCTAGATACAAATCTTTGTTTGTGTGATTCAATTAGGTTCAATTCTATATGGTAATGGAAGGTGTTACAATTTCCATCATCGAAATATCTTTTGATGGATTAGAACTCTTTTGATTCACCTAATTAGAATTGTCAATCATCAAGATAATTCTAATTGATCCCAAAATTCATCAGAGATATTTTGTAGTATGTGGTGGCAACCCATCAAACCAAATATGAACCTGTCGATGTAGCTACTTCTATGATTGGGTTTTTCTATCATGAGCCTTGACAGGATCAAGGTCAAGGTGAACTCATCAGACCTAACACCCATCATATGAATAAATCATTTGATTCAAGTTTAATGTGAAACCCTAATAGAAAACTCTTTTTTATTATTTCACACTACCATGGCCATAGGATTAAGAACTCATCTTATGATCATCATAGGACTACTCCTCCTCTACCGAGGTTGATAGATCTCCTGTTGGTGTGATCCAATTTCAATAATGAACTATAGCCAACATACACCTCAAGATTCCTAATGGCTAGGAGATTGAGTTATGGTATAGTCAAACTATAACACACTCAAGATGAACTATCGATACACCTCAGGTCAATGAACCAAATACACAATCACAACATCGAGCTAGTTATTGCTGAGAAGGTAGACTTCCTTATGACTATTCGAGGCGATCACTCTTAGTGTCCTTGTTCACAACAAGTATATGTTCTCTCACTCTGGTGTCTCCATACCGTAGATTCAAGATTCATCTATTCTATGAAAGCAATCACACACCGATCTTCTAGATCTTTCACCATCCTCATGATGATCCTACGATCGGATGTAGTTAATGAGTTAATTATGATAACACATGCCTTAAACTTTCAACTCTAAGAAATATGCGTTATCATGCCTATTAACTCAAAGGATGTATCACAGACACTTTAAATATATAATATGTGTTGGTGTAGAAAACTGTTTCAAAGTCAGACTCGTTGGAGTGGGTGGAGATGGGGGGAGTGGGTGGAGATGGGGCCACCGATGGAATCAGCAAGAAGTCCAGACCGAAGGTGGGTGGCTTTGGCAGGATCCTCCAATTTTATGTGAACTGGTAGCCTCTATCTTCAATTCGAGGAATTACTTTAATTTCTTAGTAGATACTAGAATCCACACAGACTACACACAAGCTCAACTTTGGCTGATCAATCCATGCGCATCTATGGGTAGGTTCATAACTAATTATTTCTCTAAACAACTTCTACTAATTTAATTTTGCCTTAGAAGCCTAATTAGTAGGCTTTAGCCTTGATTGAAAAGGTTTGGTTAGGTCCAACCATTAACATGATTATATTTGGTGCATCTAACCAATAAATTATTAGATGTGTGCCCTAAAAGCTAGATTGGCCGACACTTGCAAAATACTTTCTAAAGATATTTTTATAATTTTGACTAAATTTATAAAAAAATTATTTTCTATTATATTATGTATTTAAAGTGTCTATGAAATATTCTTTGAGTTAATGGATATGATAACATATATTTTCAAAAGTTGAAAATTTAAGGCATGTATTTTCATAATTAACTCATAAACTGCTCTCGATAGTAGGATCATCATGAGGATGGTAATCGATATGGAAGATCAATGTACGATTGCTTTCTTAGGATAAATGAGTCTTGAGTCTCTAGTGTAGAGATACTAGAGTGAGAGTACAGATACTTATTAAGAATAAGGGCACTGAGCGTGACCACCTCGAGCAGTCATAAGAAAATCTACTTTTTCATCGATGACTAGTTCAATGCTGTAGTTGTGTGTCTAGTTCTTTGATCTGAGGTGTATCAATAGTTCACCTTAAGTATATTATAGTTTGACTACACCATAACTCGATCTCCTAACCATTCGAAATCATGAGGTGTATGTTGGCTATAGCATATTCATTATAGGAATTGGATCACACCAATAGAGGATCTATCAACCTCAGTCCAATAGGAATTGGATCGCGCAGATGCATGATGGCCATTCAGTTGAAGATTATTGCCTAGAGATGATCAAGGATCTAGAAGAGAATGAGAAGCTAAGTGTCATTATGGAAAAGGACATGTAGATAGATGTGATCCTGTAGTCCTTGACTGATTCATATGGATAGTTCATCATGAAGTTCCATATAAATAACTCTAATGCACCATGATTGAGTTAATGAACATGCTGGTTACTGCTGAGCAAACTATGAAAGATTTAAAGAGCTCAGTTCTTGTGATGAAGCAAACTTCCTCCAAAAAAATTTTTTTTTAAATAAAAAAGAAGTCTACGAAGAAGCAAAAAGTTGAGGGGAAGAAGAAGAATAAGGAAGAATCGAAGAAGAAGACCATGGACAAAAGAAAATATTTCCACTATAACACCAATGGCTATTGAAAATGGAACTACCCTTCATACTTGGCTAGCCTAACGATCAAGAAAGAGGTAGGTCCTTTTTGAGGTATGCTCGTCATTGAGACTAATCTTATAGTTTTTTTTGCATCCAATTTTGTGCTTGACTCCGATTCGAGTGCTCACTTGAGTATTTCTATGCAGGATCCTAAGGAGAGTAGGAGGCTGAGGGATGGTGAGATGATCCTACGCATCGAAAATAGAGCAAGAATTGCTATTACGGCCATGAGAACCTATCCTCTTTGACTACCATCTTGGATTAGTTTTACTTCTTAGAGACTGTTACTTTGTGCCTACTACAAGCAGGAATTTAATTTATGTTTCATATTTAGCATAAAGAAAACTATGTAATTAGGTTCTTTAAGGATCATTGTACAATTTCTTATGAAAGAAATAAAATTGTAAGTGGTTTCTTAATTAATAGTCTCTATCAGTTACATGTAGATATTTTTATTTTTAATGTCGAGCAAAATGTGAATGCCATGAAGAAAACCTGGCAGAGTTTAGGGCATACTTTTTGAAACTTTTTCAAAAATTAAATACAACGGAAGCAGAATTAATCTAAAGTTAATTCTATACATGCAGTGATCTAATCATAAAACCAAACTCAAAATCTTTGTCATGCTTATATGAATCAGAAAAATAAAATGCATTCGATTAGCAAATCACATTTGCTGATTGATCTATTTTCAAAACATGGTACCTATGCACGGGTAAATGATCACCGTAATCTGGATCCACTAAAAGATGCTCTCTAGTCGCGTTGTAGTTGCACATGTGTCCGGCCTCTATGGTGAGTCCACACGGAGCCCCTAGTCCTAATTAGCCCCTCCAAAATTCTAGATCCTCTCCGGGGTCTTCGACAACCGACCTTCATCAATCCAATCAACGAAGTGCTCCTGATCTTTCAGACGCTCCAGAAACCAGAAGATGCAATGAGGAAGACGAGCTGGTGGTGAAAGCTTGTGGAGGTCTAACACTCAAACTCTCAACCCAAAACCTAGAGTCCCAACTCTAAAGTTTTAGCACACACCCATAAGGACCTTGACACTTCGCTTTTTGGAAAACCTCATGCCAAAAGAGATGCACCTTCTTTGATTTTTATCTTACAGAAATCCCTCATGAAACCTCACATACCCCTATGCATTCCCAAGGCATCTCTCCTTATTTCTCTCATATCCCCACGGCTTCCCTCCCTATCATGCGCCCCTAGAAAAATCCTATTTTAATAGGCATCAAAAGGAGAATGGCATGGAGTATGGGAGGATAAGGATGGCTTGGTTGAACATGTTTCAACTGATAGGAATGGTGTACAGGACGAAAGCATGGATTTCAAAGCAAAAATATGAAATCATACAAACAAAACCCAAACCCTAGGACCATCTTATTAGCAATTAAATTATATAACATACATTTGTAATATAAAAGAAAGTATTAGAACATACCTCTTATCGCTTAACCCTAAATTGTCCCTGATTGTCGGCAGCAGTCCGTCAGGGTTTCCACCAGGTGCCCACGCATTCACCCTCCAATGTTGATCCACACAGAGAATTGATCAAGACACCAGCACCTCTGATTTATATAATTAGAGTTCTAATAATAAGAACTTTAATTAAAAAAGGGCAAGACCTTCTTTAGCCTTTATGTCACCTTCCTTGCCTCTCCTTATCTCTCTTTCTTTTTCTTTTGTCTTCTTAATTTTTCTTCCTAATCTCTTTAGTTCTTAAGATGACTTCTTAGTCCTTATAAGGACAAGGTCTAGATAAGAGAAAGGAAGAAAGAAAAAAATTGGACAAAAAAAAACTCTTGTAAGAAAGAAAGATAATTTTACACACCCTCAGACTCATGGTGTGCACCCCTATTTATAATGTACGTAGGGGTGCCAACAAAAATTCTCATGCATCCTTTCCTCATTAATATCTCATGCCCCATCAGCCATTCTCATGCCTCATCAGTAAATAGCGAGATGTAGACTTAGTCCAAGAGGTGCCTTAAAGCAGAAGGACTCTTGGACTAATTCTACGTAAGTTATTTACGAAGAGTCGCAATATTTCATCTTTGGCGCCATCCATTTTCATCCATTAGATCATGAAAAAGGCCATCCAATGGCTCTAAAAAGGGATGCCCATTCAGCAAGAAGGTGTGGAGATAATCTTTGAATAGTCAAAGTCCCAAGAGACTTTGACTTGGTCCAAGAGGCGTCAAGGAGGAGTAGGCGGCATGGAGTCTTCGGCGGCAAGGGGTCTTGGGCGACAAAAATCCCTTCTCAAAATAATAATGAAGTATTTCATCTACAGAAGGACTCTTCTATGCCCCATATCTGATGTCCATGCCTAATATAAAAAATTACATGACATAACAAAATGAAAAAAGTCAAAAAAGGTAGGCGCCAACTAATTTCATGCGCCACAAATCCTTTGCGCATGAAATACTTCCCACACGCAAGAGAGAGACTCTCTGGCACATGGGATTTAGGTATGTGGTGCCCAATCTGAAGTCCAATCAATCTAGGTTAATCCAATTCAAGACCAAATCCTATTTGGCTCAAATCGGATCTAAATTAGCCCAAATCGGAAGCCGATTCGAATCCAACTCGAAACCAGGTGCTAGGGTTTGCTACATGTGCTAGCATGTTCATCTTGCAAACATGGTCTAATCCAATTAGACCCTTAATCAATTCTCTTTGTGTATGACCCATTGGGTTTCACATCTAACCAGTAGTGAGTCTGGGTGTGATTTGACCTAATCTGGTTAGAACTCAACCAAACCGATTTAGGTCAAAACTAGCCAACCCAATTTGACTTAATTTAGAACACTTTCTAATTTAATAATCAAATTAAAATTTTAATTTGATCAAACCCACAAGACATGATTGACGTCTAGCAACGTATCATGACTTTCCGAAAGATGTGAAATTTTGATGAAAATACCAAAAATATCCTTCAGTGAAAATTACCATGCAACTAGATCCTTCGATCTTCCTGCATCCTGAATATGACTCTGGGTATGAAAATATGTCAACCCCAATATCATATTCATTTCTCTTTCAATCTTATGATGATGATTCATTTAATAAAATATTAGAAATCATTTCTAATTTTTCATCATGCTTTGATCAAAGTCTTCCTGAATCATCATTTGTTTGAAGCAGGTAGGATGCTATTTCCTCTTACCAGGAGTGATTACCAGGAGAGATTGATTCCATGTTAACCTACTCACAACCTTCATATATATAATCTACCATATCCAGATCATCCCATACATAACTGAGTCATGAATGAGTATGAACCAAAATATGGATTTATATATATAAGATTCTATGGTAGTTTCAGGTCAAAGGATTACATGCACAAATTCCACTATGAGAACCATCTATTGACATGTAGATAAGACTCCATTAGATATTCTCAATTTGGATCAATTCAGTGAACTCATTCTCTAATGAGCACCCACATTCTTGTATTAGTATCATACACAAGTTATTGTGAGATCAATCACCCTCTCAATCGAGCATACAAAGAATGTGCTAGTCTTACCAAAAAATATTGATCCCTAACTCAATGTCCCATCGACTAGGAATATTTAAATTAAGATTTTAAGATTTTAGGTCTCACTGGTATGATCTCATCATAATCCAAAAACCATAGCCCTAATTTATAGGGTTCATCATAATCTTAAATAATTAATAAGTCACTGCATATGATGAAATAAATATCTTTATGTATTAAAAATATTATTACATGAGTCTGAAAGATAAAGAATATACCAAAAAAATTAATTGACTTGAGGGCATATTCCTTTCAAGGACAACCTTTGCACTGCAGAGGATAAATCCTACAGCAGGACAACCTACAGTCCATTCGATCTTGATTTTAATTTTTAGATCTAATTAATCAAAATATTAGATTAATATTTAGATCAAATCTAAATTATTAATCTAATCATGCAAGCTTATCATGTTTAGCAAATCTGGCTCTAATACCATTTGAAGGATACAGTGTAGGGTTTGCAGTGCTACTTCAAAAATTTTTTCAAAATAACTAAAAATATAGTAAAAAATTAATTAATTTAATTAATTAATTTTTGATCATATCAAAATATTAAGCCCTATGTTAAGGATCTAAACATAATATGCATGTATTCATATAGATCTGAAAATAAAACTATGCAGCAAACTCTTTACTACATTTATCTGTTCAGAATACAATACGTTTTTATGGATAGCTGATCATCACAATCTAAATCCATCGAATAATGCTTTGGTATTGTACCATAGCCATATACATGTTCGGCCTCTATGGTTGGTCAACACGGAGCTCCTAGTCCCGATTAGTCCTATTGGAGTGCTAGCTCCTCGCTAGGGCCCTCAATTACTAAGCATGATCGGTCCAATCGATCGTGTACTTTTTGATTTGTTGGATACTTTAAAAAATTAGAACACAAATATTGGGGGATGATGAAGAGTTTTTTCAAATTTGAGGGCGATCCGATGCTCACAGCACTTGATCTCTTCACCCGAACATAGATTCATAAATCTAGAGTTTCACTCGGCCCAAAAACCTTGACACACTAAAAATCCTATCACGCCCTCTCTGTATCGAGTTTTTCTATGTAATAAATTTTTATGGAAAGATGATTTTTAAATTTATAAACCCTATTTAGATTATATCTAAAAATTGGTATCCTTAGAGGTGAAAATCAAAGGAGAAGAGAGGCATGAGGGAAAAGTGAAGTGCTGCAGGACCCTACTCACCTTCACTCCAAGATTTTTTTTGCCCAAAAATAATACCCAATCACTCTAAAATTTTTACCACATAATACAAACCACTTCTTGTGTATGCACGAAAATTCTCATAATCTATTGATGTGAATGCCATGGGAAACACTCATGGAAAGAGATAAGGGTCAAGTGGTTGGAAGGTTTTAACCACTCACTTGATTTCAAAAATCAAGTGAGCCACTTATCCTTATCCAATGCCCCCTCCCAACACGCAGAAAAACTCTCCTTTTATGTGTGTATATTTTTATTGAAGGAAAATCCTGATTTCCCGATCCAGGTTCGTCTAGATCTGATTAGATCAAGAGATATATTTTAAAAATTTTTTCTTGATCTCAATCAGATCTTGATATGTTTCAGATCTGATTCTTATTATTTTAATAAATAAAATAAAATAAGATAAATTAAATCAAATTTAATTTACCTGATTTGGGTAATCCTATTATCCTGTAGATGATCCTGATTGCAGCGGAAGGTTCTGGATCTTAGCCATGCAAGTGCCTGGCCTCTACTGGTATCCACTCGGGTTGGATCTGGAGAACCTCTTCTTCTCTATCACACCTCCAAAAATCAGATCTGGATCTGATTTGGAGGATCTTCAAAACTCTTTTGAAGATCTGCAGTCGTCCTTTTGCAGCAGCGCAGCCTTCTTGCTTTTGATCGCCTTTCCTTGATCTGAATCGCACCAACCTAAATCCAAAACACTTTTGGACGTGGAGAGCAAGGGGAGAAGAGACTATGGCATGGAGAAGGAGGGGAGAGGCAGCCTTGGGGCGTGGGAAATCTCATTAGAATTAGGGTTGGGCGCAGGGTCTTATTTATAGACCTCTTGTGATCCAACTCCTCTTCCTCTCAACCAATCACAACCCTTTGTGAAATCAGATCTAAATCTGATTGGTTGGAATAGAGACCCCTGGATTCCTCCTTAGAGGGCGCCTAAGACCAGTCAAACTGGATTCTTAGTAGAACTCTGATTGGAATCCAAAAGGGAGGTGGAGTCCTTGTCCAACAAGGACTCCTAGGCGCCTCCTACTTGGGCTCACGCCACCCTTGGCGTGCGCCCTTCTCCTTGCCAGGTTCTGGCAGGGGGACAAGGCCCCCACCAGCTCTCCAATAGGTGCATGACATGTGGTCAAAAGTCAAAGGGTGAATGGTCAACGTTTGACCAGTCAAAGGTAGACTTTTGACCAAAGTCAAAGAACAAGAAATGGCAGGTGACCAAAAATGGCAGGTAATGTCTTACAAATAAGACAACCTATTCTGACTTGGACAACCTCCAGTCAGACCATATGAAGGCCTCTGATTGAGCACAAACTCCTTTGGCTCAGTCAGGACAACTTATTTATGATAGTAAAAGAAGAACGTTAGGTTCAATCGAGTGCTAGCACGATTTCCTTGAACCTAATTGAATCTCATTCAGATCAATTGAACTAGATCAGTTCAATTGATGATCACCAGATTCAAACCCTTGTTTGTGTGACCCAGTTAGGTTCAGTTCTGTATGGTAATGGGATATGTCATGATCTCTATCATAGACATCATCGAAACTCCTTTCGATGGATCAGAACTCTTCTGATTCGAACAGCTAGAATGATCGATCATCTAAATCATTCTAATTGCTCCCAAAATCCACCAGTGACACCTAGCAGTATATGGTGGCAACCCATCAGAGCTGAATGCGAACCTCTTGGTGCAGCTACCTGTGTGATTAAGTTCTTCTATCTTGAGCCCCGATCAGATTAGGGTTAAGGTGAACTCGTCAAACCCTAGTCTCTGTCATATGATGTAATCATTCGATTCGAGTCCAATGTGAAAATCTAAATAGAAACTCTTTCTATTATTTCACTCTGCCATGGCCATGGGCTTCTGGACTTGATTCTCATGATCATCATAGGGCTACTCCTCTACCACCGAGGTAGATAGATTCCATCTTGATGCAATCCAGTTCCTACAATGAACATGCTATAGCCAACATACACCTCAGGGTTCCATATGGCTAGGAGACCGAGTAATGGTGTAGTCAAACTATAACACCCTCAAGGTGAACTGCCGATGCATCTCAGGTCAAAGAACCAGACACACTACTGCAGCATCGAGTCAGTCATTGACGAGAAGGTAGACTTCCTAATGACTACTCGAGGTGGTCACGCTCAGTGCCCTCGTTCTCTAACGAGTACCTGTACTCTCGCTCCGGTGTCTCCACACCGTAGACTCAAGACTCATCTACTAAAGAGAAGCGATTCGTACACCAACCTTCCGGATCAATCACCATCCTCGTGATGATCCTATGGTCGGGAGCTGTTTATGAGTTAATAATGATTATTCATGTCTTAAATTTTCAACTCTTGAAAATATGAATTATCATTACCATTAACTCAAAGGATGTATCACAGACACTAAATACACATATGTGATAGAAAATAACCCATTTTATTAATTATAGTCAAAATTATAATTTTGCCCCTAGAAGTGTATTACAAGTGTCAGCCAATTCTGGCTTCTAGGGCACATATATCTAACAATCTCCCACTTGTCCTAAAGCCAATTGGCTACAAGTCTAAGTCCCATCTTCTCAAGGTGGGCTTCGATCTTCTGCTGGCCCAACGGCTTTGTAAGTGGGTCTGCCACATTATCTGTGGAGTTGACTCTCTTGACCTCAACGTAACCTTTCTCAAGGTAATCGCGGATGAGATGATATCGCCGCTCAATGTGCTTGGACTTCTGGTGAGACCTCGGCTCCTTAGCAAGGGCTATGGCGCCATTGTTGTCGCAGTAAAGAGGAATGGCATCTGATGGCATTACTCCAATTTCTGCAGCAAACTTCTTGTACCAGAATGCTTCCTTTGCAGCCTCTGATGCAGCTATATATTCTGCTTCCATGGTGGAATCTGCTATCACAGTTTGCTTGGAACTCTTCCAGCTGACAGCTCCACCATTGCACACAAACAGACTTGCCAGATGTCGACTTTCGATCATCTATATCGGACATGAAGTCCGAGTCTGTGTATCCCTGAACTTGGAGTTCTCCATTACCAAAGACCAACATCATATCCTTAGTTCTTCTCAAGTACTTAAGGATACATTTCACAGAAGTCCAGTGTTCTTCACCTGGATTTGACTGATATCTGCTTGTGACACTCACAGCATGGGCTATATCAGGTCGTGTACATAGCATGGCATACATGAGGCTCCCTATTGCAGAAGCATAAGGGATCTTGCTCATGCGTTCTATTTCCTCAGGTGTGCTGGGGCACATCTTCTTGGAAAGATGAATACCATGTCTGAAGGGTATTAATCCCCTCTTAGAGTTTTCCATACTAAACCTCTTTAGTACTTCCTCTATGTACATCTTCTGTGAAAGTCCTAGCATCCTATTCGGTCTATCCCTATAGACCTTAATTCCTAGAATAAAGGATGCTTCACCTAGGTCTTTCATGGAGAATTCCTTGGACAACCACATCTTGACTGATGTCAACATGGGAATATCATTCCCAATAAGGAGGATGTCATCCACGTACAATACGAGGAAGACAACAGCGCTCCCACTGACCCTTTTGAAAACACATGGTTCCTCTTCATTTTTGATGAAACCAAACTTTTTGATCACATCATTGAAACGAGTGTTCCAGCTCCGAGATGCTTGCTTAAGTCCATATATGGACCTTTGCAGCTTGCAAACCTTGTGATCAGTATCACTGGATGTGAAACCTAGCGGCTGTTCCATATAGATATCTTCCTCAAGATATCCATTTAGGAATGCCGTTTTCACGTCCATTTGCCATATTTCATAATCGAAATAGGCTGCAACAGCAAGCAATGTGCGGATGGATTTTAGCATAGCTACCGGGGAAAAGGTATCCTGATAGTCAATGCCTTCACGTTGACTATAACCTTTTGCCACCAGTCTAGCCTTGAATGTCTCCACATTCCCATCTGCACCAATCTTTCTCTTGAAGATCCATTTACACCCAATAGGTACTATACCTTCTGGTGGATCTACCAAGGTCCAGACTTGGTTTGAGTGCATCGAGTCGATTCTCTGACTTCATTGCCTCAAGCCATTTCTCGGAGTCGATATCTGATATCGCCTCGTTGTAGGTTTTGGGATCATCACCATGAGCACCATTACCTATGAGGAACATTTCCTCTACGTCCTCTGAAATAATACCTAAGTATCTTTCAGGGGGACGGGAAACTCTTTCCGATCTACGAGGTGGAGGAGGTAGTGTTCTTATTGGCTCAACCTGATTTGGTTCCACTTGGTCCTTAGCTCGTTCTGCTTGTGAGACTTTCTCATCAAGCTTAATCTGCTTTCCAATGCCACTATCTTGAATAAACTATTTTTCAAGAAATATGGCATGTCGACTCACAATCACATTGTGGTCTTCTGGAATGTAGAAATAGTATCCTAATGACTCTTTAGGATATCCTATGAATCGAGCTCTAAAGGACCTAAACTCTAACTTGTCCGCTTGTTGTCTTTTGACATGAGCCGGACAACCCCAAATTCTGAGATGACTCAGACTTGGTTTCTTACCGTGCCATATCTCATACGGTGTGGTAGGAACGGTTTTAGAGGGAACCCTATTCAGTAAATAGATTGAAGTTAATAATGAATGTCCCCAAAGGAAATCAGGGAGGTCTGTGAAGCTCATCATGGATCGAACCATATCCAATAGAGTCCGATTTCTCCGTTCTGAAACCCCGTTGAGTTGAGGTGTTCCTGGTGGAGTCCATTGAGAGACTATGCCATTTTCCTTAAGATAGTCTAGGAATTCCCGGCTAAGGTATTCACCTCCTCGATCTGATCGAAGAACCTTAATGGGTTTTCCAGTTTGTTTTTCTACTTCATGTCTGAATTCTTTGAACTTTTCAAAAGCTTCAGACTTGTGTCTCATAAGATACACATACCCATACCTAGACAGATCATCGGTAAAGGTAATGAAGTAGACAAAATTGCCTCTAGCCGGCACATCAAATGGGCCGCACACATCAGTATGTACTAGGGCAAGGAGATCTGTGGCCCTCTCCCCATGTCCAACAAAAGGGAGTTTAGTCATTTTGCCTTGAAGACAAGATTCACAAGTTGGATATGACTCAAAAGTCAATGGACTCAATAGCCCATTTTTCTCCAATTTGTTAATCCTATCTTCTGCTATATGACCTAATCTCAGGTGCCATAGATATCTGTCGTTTGGACTATCCCTAGGTCGTTTGGCATTCACGTTTTGCTCGATAGTTAAAACAGGTACATCAATATGCAACTGATAAAGACCATTAATAAGGAAACCATTTGCAATTTTATTTCTTTCATAAAGAATGTTACAATGGTCCTTAAAGAAGGTGATCACATAACCTTCTTGTGCTAAGCATGAAACAGAAATCAAATTCCTGCTAGCTGCAGGCACATAATAACAGTCTTTTAAAACTAAGTCTAAACCAGATGGTAATCGAAGAGGGTATGTTCCCACGGCTACTGCAGCAACTCTTGCTCCATTACCGACGCGTAGGATCATGTCTCCATCCCTCAGCCTCCTGCTATCCTCAAGACCCTGCATAGAAGTGCACAGATGAGCACTAGAACCAGAGTCAAGCACCCAACTGGATGCAGAAGAAACCGTAAGGTTAGACTCAATAACGAGCATACCTCCAGAAGGACCTTCCTTCTTGTTCTTCAGGGTGGCCAGGTAAGTAGGGCAGTTCCGCTTCCAATGGCCGTCGCTGTTGCAATGGAAACACTTTCCTTTGCCATCGACCTTCTTCTTCGGTTCTGCCTTCTTCTTCTTTGATCCTTCCTACCTTTTGCTTTTTCACAGACTTCTTTTTCTTTCCATAAGACTTTCTTTTGGAAGAAGTCCGTTCCATAGCAAGAACTGAGCCTTTAGAACCTTTCATAGAAAGCTCAGCGGTAACCAGCATATTCATCAACTCGGCCAAGGAATTTTGAAGTTTATGCATGTGGTAATTCATGATGAATTGCCCATATGCATCAGTCAAGGATTGCAGAATAATATCGTTCTGCAGATCCAAGTCCAACTTCACACCGAGCTTCTCAAGCTCTTCCATGTCCTTGATCATTGTCAGACAGTGATCTTGGACTGACTGCCCATCACGCATCTTAGCCTTAAAAAGTCATTTTCGTGACTTGATATTTGGCTGCGCGACTCTGTTCACCAAACATCTCCTGCAGGTGAGCCAACATTTGGCGAGCAGTCCCGATATCTTCATGTTGGCGCTGGAGCTCATCAGACATCGAGCCCAACATGTAGTATCTGGCCTTATTGTCTTCGTCAATCCATTTTTCCAGAGACGCTCTCTGTTCAGTGGATGGACGAGCTGGTAAGGTGGGAGGGTCCTGGTCCAAAACATGTGTTAACTTCTCTGAACCCAAAACAATTTTGTAGTTCCTGAGCCAATCTTTATAATTGGGTCCAGTCAGTCTATGTGTGTCTAGGATACGTGCCAGTGGGTTGGACGCAGACATTTTCCTGTAGAGAGTCAAAGATTCTAGTTAGATACTGTAATTTTGACTTGACCAATTTGTTTAGGGATTTTATTTTTAAACAAATTAGCTCCCACTATTTTCTCGGATCCCTACACTCCCTCTGTAGAGATGCGAAAATCTCCGCGATTGATGATTTCTAGTGGGTGGTGCGGTCTCACCAACTGACTCATCACCTCACCTAACAGTTATTGGTGATGGGTTAGCCAATGAGTGAACAACTCTTGTTCAATGATTCTCTAATCATGGTGCACCCAAACTTGGTCTCTAATTCATGAATCTCACCGTATCCGGAATATTGATCCACTCCTTAGTTAAGTCAGACCCACCATTTGCATAGACTGGGTTCCTAATTGGAGTCTCTCACCGTATCCGGAATATTGAGCCCAACTCATCCTCCAGCCCATAGCATCCAATGCCTAATAGACATGGTTGCGTCTTCCCGGTGCAACTGAGCCACTGTATCCAGCCGAGAACAATCAACCCCGGGAAGGGCCCGCACGTCTACAATGGTGGAAGACCTCGGACTTAATCTTTTCTTAGGGAGAATTGATTCAGGTCTCATTAAACTAGACTTGGCTTAGTCATAACAATTATGACTAACCTAGTGGCATGGGTCAGCTCGGATTATTGACCACCTCAGATCAGAACTGTGTCAACAGATATGGCCAGGTAAGTGAGACCGGTGGAAGGAATATGCCGTTAACTCGCACAAGAACGCATTCAGGTCGAGTAGCTTCCAATTAAAAACCAGTCGGTCGTCTGTGCCAAACTTACCTTAGACACCAAATTGTTGAGTCAGAACCAATTGGGTTAGCCTACAATCCAGACTCTAACCTCTGAGCCTAATTAGGTCTTGCTTGATCGTGACTCGATCTTGACCCAGACTTAATCCTATTAGGCTGGTCAATTTAAGCATTGTTGATCCCATCTAACCAACTCTTGATTCGGTTTGATCAACCGCTTAGACCTAATTGAGCTACCCAAGCCCGAACCCAGTATTATGAATATGTCTTAGATCTGAAATTCTCAATTTTAGACCTAATTAATATTCCATAAACTTAATTCTTAATTAAGTTGGGTTCATAAACAAAATATGCACAATAAATCCTAGGGTTTCAGGATCTAGGGTTTTGCAGAAAGTAAGTTTTGGGTTTCTGATTAAGGACGAACACGCAGCACCCCTACACGTCATAAGAACACCCCATCGAATGGGAAGAGAGGGCCTTTAAACCCTTCTTCGTTCTTATGACCGGACGGCCAAGAGGAACGCCTTAATCAGGAACATGTAAATCTACAAAACAGTTATAGATCTATATCATATATCTCATATACAAATTTAGATCTAATCAAGGCATATTTTGCATACATCTCATGTATCAAATCATGCATGTTTTCAGATCTAAATTATCTCATAATAATCTAAAAAATTAGATTTAAATTGATCTAATCAAAATAAATTCTAATCTAGACAATTATGTAGAACTATTCTACAACTAGTCTAGTCATGCATCTATCATATCTCATATGATATTTAAAATTAAATAATTTTTATTTGCTGTTTATCAGATGTTATTATAACACTTATAATATCAGAAAATAGTAAATAAGAAGATCTAAAATATGATTTAATCAGATTAAATCAAAGACATGCAAAACTATTCTATAGAACTATTCTATTCTAGAACTAGTCATGCATATCTTCATGTTCTTAGATCCAAATCATTTAATTTTAATTTTTCTGATTTCAGATCTGATCACATCTCATGTGACATCTGAAATCACTTTATTTTCTAATTAAAATAAAATTAAAATCAGATCTAAACAATTTTAGAACCATGGCTCTGATACCAGTTGAAGGGAAATCCTGATTTCCCGGTCCAGGTTCGTCCAGATCTGATTAGATCAAGAGATATATTTCAAAAATTTTCTCTTGATCTCAATCAGATCTTGATATATTTTAGATCTGATTCTTATTATTTTAATAAATAAAATAAAATAAGATAAATTAAATCAAATTTAATTTACCTGATTTGGGTAATCCTATTACCCTGTAGATGATCCTGATTGCAGCGGAAGGTTCTGGATCTTAGCCACGCAAGCGCCTGGCCTCTACCGGTATCCACTCGGGTTGGATCTGGAGATCCTCTTCTTCTCTATCACACCTCCAAAAATCAGATCTGGATCTGATCTGGAGGATCTTCAAAACTCTTTTGAAGATCTGCAGTCGTCCTTTTGCAGCAGCGCAGCCTTCTTGCTTTTGATCGCCTTTCCTTGATCTGAATCGCACCAAACTAAAGTCCAAAACACTTTTGGACGTGGAGAGCAAGGGGAGAAGAGACTATGGCATGGAGAAGGAGGGGAGAGGCAGCCTTGGGGCGTGGGAAATCTCAATTCAATTCTTAGAATTAGGGTTGGGCGCAGGGTCTTATTTATAGACCTCTTGTGATCCAACTCCTCTTCCTCTCAACCAATCACAACCCTTTGTGAAATCAGATCTAAATCTGATTGGTTGGAATAGAGACCCCTGGATTCCTCCTTAGAGGGCGCCTAAGACCAGTCAAACTGGATTCTTAGTAGAACTCTGATTGGAATCCAAAAGGGAGGTGGAGTCCTTGTCCAACAAGGACTCCTAGGCGCCTCCTACTTGGGCTCACGCCACCCTTGGCGTGCGCCCTTCTCCTTGCCAGGTTCTGGCAGGGGGACAGGCCCCCACCAGCTCTCCAATAGGTGCATGACATGTGGTCAAAAGTCAAAGGGTCAATGGTCAACGTTTGACCAGTCAAAGGTAGACTTTTGACCAAAGTCAAAGAACAAGAAATGGCAGGTGACCAAAAATGGCAGGTAATGTCTTACAAATAAGACAACCTATTCTGACTTGGACAACCTCCAGTCAGACCATATGAAGGCCTCTGATTGAGCACAAACTCCTTTGGCTCAGTCAGGACAACTTATTTATGATAGTAAAAGAAGAACGTTAGGTTCAATCGAGTGCTAGCACGATTTCCTTGAACCTAATTGAATCTCATTCAGATCAATTGAACTAGATCAGTTCAATTGATGATCACCAGATTCAAACCCTTGTTTGTGTGACCCAGTTAGGTTCAGTTCTGTATGGTAATGGGATATGTCATGATCTCTATCATAGACATCATCGAAACTCCTTTCGATGGATCAGAACTCTTCTGATTCGAACAGCTAGAATGATCGATCATCTAAATCATTCTAATTGCTCCCAAAATCCACCAGTGACACCTAGCAGTATATGGTGGCAACCCATCAGAGCTGAATGCGAACCTCTTGGTGCAGCTACCTGTGTGATTCAGTTCTTCTATCTTGAGCCCCGATCAGATTAGGGTTAAGGTGAACTCGTCAAACCCTAGTCTCTGTCATATGATGTAATCATTCGATTCGAGTCCAATGTGAAAATCTAAATAGAAACTCTTTCTATTATTTCACTCTGCCATGGCCATGGGCTTCTGGACTTGATTCTCATGATCATCATAGGGCTACTCCTCTACCACCGAGGTAGATAGATTCCATCTTGATGCAATCCAGTTCCTACAATGAACATGCTATAGCCAACATACACCTCAGGGTTCCATATGGCTAGGAGACCGAGTAATGGTGTAGTCAAACTATAACACCCTCAAGGTGAACTGCCGATGCATCTCAGGTCAAAGAACCAGACACACTACTGCAGCATCGAGTCAGTCATTGACGAGAAGGTAGACTTCCTAATGACTACTCGAGGTGGTCACGCTCAGTGCCCTCGTTCTCTAACGAGTACCTGTACTCTCGCTCCGGTGTCTCCACACCGTAGACTCAAGACTCATCTACTAAAGAGAAGCGATCGTACACCAACCTTCCGGATCAATCACCATCCTCGTGATGATCCTATGGTCGGGAGCTGTTTATGAGTTAATAATGATTATTCATGTCTTAAATTTTCAACTCTTGAAAATATGAATTATCATTACCATTAACTCAAAGGATGTATCACAGACACTAAATACACAGGTGTGATAGAAAATAACCCATTTCATTAATTATAGTCAAAATTACAATTTTGCCCCTAGAAGTGTATTACAAGTGTCAGCCAATTCTGACTTCTAGGGCACATATATCTAACATTTATTTCTCTAAAAAATATTTGACAAACAAAAAGGAGGGCATGGGAAGCAGATAAGGTTGGATTGATTTCAACCTCCAACAAACTGAGTTGAATTCTAAACTCAACTTACTCTAAACTGGTCCGACCCTTGGACCAGGTCAAAAGTAGATAAGAGAGAGGGTGCAAAAATCTTCTGGGTGATAGAAAAGTTATGTACAAAATTTTGGATGTGGAACAAGAGTGGAAAAGTCAAAAATGGTGGGTGCATGGGAGAGTTTGAATTCAAACTTCATTTGACTTGGTCCTAATTAGTTTCAATCAAATCAATTAATCTAGACCCAATTATACTAAGTTAAATCCAACCAAATTAGGATTAGCCTAATTCAATAAAATTTTAATAAATTTAGAAATTAATTAGGTCCAGGTTCTGATCAAATCAGGATCAAAACTCCCATAGCGATTAGGTCGTCCATGACCTGATCGGGTCAAACCCAATCGAATAAAATTCAATCAAACTTGATCGAATCCTCATCACTCAATCAAATTGAACTAATCAACAATTAAATTGCTAATTAATCTTCCAAAAAAATCTGAGTCCAAATCAACATGAAACTCCTAAAGAGTCCTAAACCAATGGGACTCTTAAACCCAATGTCCCAAATGAATCGAACTCATGATCAAAGAGTCCTAGACCAATGGGACTCTTGATCAAAGAGTCCCAAATGAGTAGGACTCAGAATCCAGTCCACTAGGACTCTTGGTCATAGTGCTCAATCCAATGGGACTGTTGACCATAGAGTTTCAGTCCAGTGGGACTCTTGACCACAGAGTCTCAGGTCATCAGGACTCTCGATCAGAAAGTCCCAGATATGAAGGACTCAGAATTCCAGTTTAGTGGGACTCTTGATCATAGAGTTTCAGTCCAGTGGGATGCTTGATCATAGAGTCTTAGATCCTCGAGACTCAATATTAGCCATCAGATCAGATAGAAACTCCTATTGTGTGTGACCCCATAGGTCCGAATTTTAAGCCGATAGTATAAAAACTAATTTTTTATACTAATCGATGTGACCATCTAGCAATGGTTTCCAACGTTCGAATAGGTCGAATAATTGTAATGCAATATCGATGAACCTGTGGCATATGGTTACCATATAATTCATCCCCTTGATCTCGATGCTCAAAAGAATGATTTAGGGTTTACTGTCAACCTTAAAATTCATCCATAGTGTATTTCAAAATTTAGCATCCATCATATGGACTATTTCAATCAAGAATTTGCTAAATTGAAATACAGCAATACACTTGCTCCAATACTTGGAGGAGTCAATCCCATCTTGACTCACACACTGACAAGCTAAGTACTTGACTGCACCCAGTAGCCTTCTGTCACTGAATTAAAAATTTAGATAGTTTGGTACCTAAGTGCAGTGAGTTGCTTGTAGGTCACCATGGTGATCTCAGATCTAAGGGATATTCATACCCATATCCTTCGTGAGCAACTCTTGATAGTAGAGAGCTCCACAGTTGGATCATATTCAGTGAAATGTACCCCTATACTTCACCTGCATGCCATAACAGTATCTTCATACTTCTTGGTTAAAAGGACAACCAACACTTATGGCACACAATGACCTACACTCGATACGTTGTCATCTTGGATAACAATGAATCATTTGATCACGAACATGTTTGAGGACTAAACGATAAATTCTTCTTTGTTGAGTATAAATAGTCCTGAGGACTTTATCACAGAAGAGTTCATTACAGGAAGATATACAAAGTGATGAATATGCCAAAAGAATAATTTTATTTATTAATAATTCAAGTGCAATTATATTTATCTCAACCATTTACAACCTAGATGATTGGCTTTAGGATCTATTTTCTAACAACTATCTGGCAGGAAGTCCAATGTGAGGTGGAGCTTCAAGAGCTAGAGGAAGCCCAGTGCAAGGTGGAGCTCTAGGTGGAGATAGATCAGACACGAGATGGAAGACTCAGGAGGAGAAGAGGTGACATCATAGAGTGAAGTTTCTATTACCGTAGAAAAATTTTTCAAGCAGGTTTTTGATCAAAGTGGACATAGCTCATGATAGAGGTGGGATCGAGCAGTCTAGCTTGACTTCCATGTTTGTCCATCCATGATCAGTAGGTGTACCCCAGGGCATGGGGGCGAGATGGATCACAAGCTCTCAAAATCAAGTGGAGGCTGAATGTTGAGTCGAGATGGAGATTGTTAGGATTTGATGCCTCAAATTTGACCCATAGCAAGAATAGAATAAGTTTTCAGTACAATAGTCGGGCTAGCTCTGATACGCGATTGAGCTAGCTCGCATTGAGATCGAGCTAGCTCAAACCACAGTCAAGCTGGCTCTCTCAAGCAGATAGACAGCAGTAGTTCAGACGAGATGCAGTCGAGTTAGCTCAACCTCTGATCGAGTTGGCTCGACGGAGGTGAACAGAACATGATGGAATTTTTTCTATTTGGACTCAGATTGTGATTAATCCAGGAGGTCTATGGGAGTTGCACATGGACCATAGGATCCAGCGGCTATGGAGGATTGCAGTCATGATCTAAAGGTTGGAAAATATTTTAAGACTCCATCAAGAACGTGTTTGAATCATATTAGGAGAACGAGCCCTATTAGGACTCCTGTAAACTGCTGAGATGAGGATTTTCATCATATATAAAGGGCTAAGGTGCTATGGAGTAGAAAAGGTGGTGCGTATGGCATGAGAGGCACGTAGAGAGGCTCAGGTAGCCATCGAGAAGAGCTTGGCAAAGTGTCGAGTTCGTGCAGCCCATGAGAGAAAGAAGCAACAGATGCATAGCATCTGGTGAGGAGGCTTTGAGGGCAGAGCATCTTGTAGCTTCTGTAGGACTCCTTAAAATTCTTAGAAAGCTTTTATGAGGGTAGCTTCTAGTTGAGAGAGATTTATGTACGGTGAGTTGAGAGTGGATGTTCTCCTCTTGTACCTATTTTTCTCTTTCATAGTGAAGGTTTGCATGCCCCATGGAGGCGAGCCTTTAGGTTGATCCATGTACTTGATTATTTTTTTATTTTATTTTTTCTTCTTTCTATCACAATAATTTGGTACTAGATTTTTAACAAGTAGTTATTAGATATATGTGCCCTAGAAGTCAGAATTGGCTGACACTTGTAATACACTTCTAGGGGCAAAATTATAATTTTGACTAAAAGCAATAAATGGATTATTTTTTATCACATATGTCTATTTAGTGTCTGTGATACATCCTTTGAGTTAATGGTAATGATAATTCATATTTTCAAGAGTTGAAAATTTAAGACATGAATAATCATTGTTAACTCATAAATTGCTCCCGACCATAGGATCATCACGAGGATGGTGATTGATCTGGAAGGTTGGTGTACAATCACTTTTCTTTAGTAGATGAGTCTTAAGTCTATGGTGTGGAGACACCAGAGTGAGAGTACAGGTATGAAGGGAAATACTGATTTTCCGATCTAGGTTCATTCAGATCTGATCAGATCAAGAGATATATTTCAAAATTTTTTCTCTTGATCCCAATCAGATCTTGATATATTTTAGATCTGATTCTTATTATTTTAATAAAATAAAATTAAAAAATAAATTAAATCAAATTTAATTTACTTGATCTGGGTAATCCTATTACCCTGTTGATGATCCTGTTTGCAGCGAAAGGTTCTAGATCTTAGCCACGCAAGCGCCTGGCCTCTATCGGTATCCACTCGAGTTGGATCTGGAGATCCTCTTCTTCTCTACCACACATCCAAAAATTAGATCTAGATCTGATCTAGAGGATCTTCAAAACTCTTTTTGAAGATGAGCAGTCGTCCTTTGCAGCAGCGCAGCCTTCTTACTTTTGATCGCCTTTGTTTGATCTGAATCGCACCAACCAAGGTCCAAAACTCCTTTTGGACGTGGAGAGCAAGGGGAGAAGAGAATATGGCATGGAGA
>QRFJ01002327.1:108781-134716 GCA_006176705.1 Cocos nucifera | reverse complement strand
AGTTCGTGCAGCCCATGAGAGAAAGAAGCAACAGATGCATAGCATCTGGTGAGGAGGCTTTGAGGGCAGAGCATCTTGTAGCTTCTGTAGGACTCCTTAAAATTCTTAGAAAGCTTTTATGAGGGTAGCTTCTAGTTGAGAGAGATTTATGTACGGTGAGTTGAGAGTGGATGTTCTCCTCTTGTACCTATTTTTCTCTTTCATAGTGAAGGTTTGCATGCCCCATGGAGGCGAGCCTTTAGGTTGATCCATGTACTTGATTATTTTTTTATTTTATTTTTTCTTCTTTCTATCACAATAATTTGGTACTAGATTTTTAACAAGTAGTTATTAGATATATGTGCCCTAGAAGTCAGAATTGGCTGACACTTGTAATACACTTCTAGGGGCAAAATTATAATTTTGACTAAAAGCAATAAATGGATTATTTTTTATCACATATGTCTATTTAGTGTCTGTGATACATCCTTTGAGTTAATGGTAATGATAATTCATATTTTCAAGAGTTGAAAATTTAAGACATGAATAATCATTGTTAACTCATAAATTGCTCCCGACCATAGGATCATCACGAGGATGGTGATTGATCTGGAAGGTTGGTGTACAATCACTTTTCTTTAGTAGATGAGTCTTAAGTCTATGGTGTGGAGACACCAGAGTGAGAGTACAGGTATGAAGGGAAATACTGATTTTCCGATCTAGGTTCATTCAGATCTGATCAGATCAAGAGATATATTTCAAAATTTTTTCTCTTGATCCCAATCAGATCTTGATATATTTTAGATCTGATTCTTATTATTTTAATAAAAATAAAATTAAAAAATAAATTAAATCAAATTTAATTTACTTGATCTGGGTAATCCTATTACCCTGTTGATGATCCTGTTTGCAGCGAAAGGTTCTAGATCTTAGCCACGCAAGCGCCTGGCCTCTATCGGTATCCACTCGAGTTGGATCTGGAGATCCTCTTCTTCTCTACCACACATCCAAAAATTAGATCTAGATCTGATCTAGAGGATCTTCAAAACTCTTTTTGAAGATGAGCAGTCGTCCTTTGCAGCAGCGCAGCCTTCTTACTTTTGATCGCCTTTGTTTGATCTGAATCGCACCAACCAAGGTCCAAAACTCCTTTTGGACGTGGAGAGCAAGGGGAGAAGAGAATATGGCATGGAGAAGGAGGGGAGAGGCAGCCTTGGGGCGTGGGGTTTCTCAATTGAATTGCTTTTTAAATCTGAGTTGGGCGTAGGTCTCTTTTATAGACTAAGCGTGATCCAACTCACCTTTCCTCCCAACCAATCACAACCCTTTGTGAAATCAGATCTAAATCTGATTGGTGGAATAGAGACCCCTGGATTCCTTTAGAAGGGCGTCGGTCAAGAAGACTCAGTCAATTGGTTCTTAAGAAGACTCTATGAAATCCAATAAGGAGATGGAGTCCTTGTCCAAACAAGGACTCCTAGGCGCGCCTCCAACTTGGGCACAATGCCTAGGGTGGCGTGCGCCCTTCTCCTTGCCAGGTTTCTAGCAGGGGGACAGGCCCCCACCAGCCCTCCAATAGGTGCATGACATGATGGTCAAAAGTCAAAGTGTCAATGGTCAACGTTTGACCAGTCAAAGGTAGACTTTTGACCAAAGTCAAAGAACAAGAAATGGCAGGTGATCAAAAATGGCAGGTAGTGTCTTACAAATAAGACAACCTTTTCTGACTTGGACAACTTCCTGTCAGACCATATGAAGGCCTCTGTTTGAGCACAAACTCCTTTGGCTCAGATAGGACAACTTATTTATGATAGCAAAAGAAGAACGTTAGGTTCAATCGAGTGCTAGCACGATTTCCTTGAACCTAATTGAATCTCATTCAGATCAATTGAACTAGATCAGTTCAATTGATGATCATCAGATTCAAACCCTTGTTTGTATGACCCAGTTAGGTTCAGTTCTGTATGGTAATGGGATATGTCATGATCTCTATCATCGACATCATCGAAACTCCTTTCGATGGATCAGAACTCTTCTGATTCAAATAGCTAGAATGATCGATCATCTAAATCATTCTAATTGCTACCAAAATCCACCAATGACACCTAGCAGTATATGGTGGCAACCCATCAGAGCTGAATGCGAACCTCTTGGTGCAGCTACCTATGTGATTCAGTTCTTCTATCTTGAGCCCCGATCAGATTAGGGTTAAGGTGAACTCGTCAAACCCTAGTCTCTGTCATGTGATGTAATCATTCGATTCGAGTCCAATGTGAAAATTTAAATAGAAACTCTTTCTATTATTTCACTCTACCATGGCCATGGATTTCTGGACATGATTCTCATGATCATCATAGGGCTACTCCTCTACCACCGAGGTAGATAGATTCCATCTTGATGCAATCCAGTTCCTACAATGAACATGTCATAGCCAACATACACCTCAGGGTTCCATATGGCTAGGAGATCGAGTAATGGTGTAGTCAAACTATAACACCCTCAAGGTGAACTGCCGATGCATGTCAGGTCAAAGAATCAGACACACTACTGCAGCATCGAGTCAGTCATTGACGAGAAGGTAGACTCCCTAATGACTACTCGAGGTGGTCACGCTCAGTGCCCTCATTCTCTAATGAGTACCTGTACTCTCGCTTCGATGTCTCCACACCGTAGACTCAAGACTCATCTACTAAAGAGAAGCGATTGTACACCAACCTTCCGGATCAATCACCATCCTCATGATGATCCTATGGTCAGGAGCAATTTATGAGTTAACAATGATTATTCATGTCTTAAATTTTCGACTCTTGAAAATATGAATTATCATTACCATTAGCTCAAAGGATGTATCACAGATACTAAATACACATATGTGATAGAAAATAACCCATGTATTGCTTTTAGTCAAAATTATAATTTTGCCCCTAGAAGTGTATTACAAGTGTCAGCCAATTCTGGCTTCTAGGGCACATATATCTAACAATCTCCCACTTATCTTAAAGTCAATTGGCTACAAATCTAAGTCCCATCTTCTCAAGGTGGGTTTTGAACTTCTTGTTGGCCCACTTATCCTAAGCCAATTGAGAAGATGGGACTTAGATTTGTAGCCAATTGGCTTTAGGATAAGTGGAAGATTGTTAGATATATGTGCCCTAGAAGCCAGAATTGGCTGACACTTGTAATACACTTCTAGGGGCAAAATTATAATTTTGACTAAAATCAATAAATGGGTTATTTTCTATCACATATGTGTATTTAGTGTCTGTGATACATCCTTTGAGTTAATGGTAATGATAATTCATATTTTCAAGAGTTGAAAATTTAAGACATGAATAATCATTATTAACTCATAAATTGCTCCTGACCATAGGATCATCACGAGGATGGTGATTGATCCGAAAGGTTGGTGTACAATCGCTTCTCTTTAGTAGATGAGTCTTTAGTCTACGGTGTGGAGACACCGGAGCGAGAGTACAGATACTCGTTAGAGAACGAGGGCACTGAGCGTGACCACCTCGAGTAGTCATTAGGGAGTCTACCTTCTCGTCAATGACTGACTCGATGCTGCAGTAGGTGTGTCTGGTTCTTTGACCTGAGATGCATCGGCAGTTCACCTTGAGGGTGTTATAGTTTGACTATCACCATTACTCGGTCTCCTAGCCATATGGAACCCTGAGGTGTATGTTTGCTATGACATGTTCATTGTAGGAACTGGATTGCATCAAGATGGAATCTATCTACCTCGGTGGTAAGAGGAGTAGCCCTATGATGATCATGAGAATCAAGTCCAGAAAATCCATGGCCATGGTAGAGTGAAAATAATAGAAAGAGTTTTTATTTAGATTTTCACATTGGACTCGAATCGAATGATTACATCATATGACAGAGAACTAGGGTTTGACGAGTTCACATTAACCCTAATCTGATCGGGTGCTTAAGATAGAAGAACTGAATCACTAAAAAATACTTGTAAGAAAGAAAGATAATTTTTGCTCTTTCCGGACTCTTGGTGCGCACCCTTATTTATAATGTACGTAACGGTGCCAACACATTTTCTCGCACCCTTTCAAAATATTATCTCATGTCCCTTCAACCAATCTCATGCCTCATCAGATAATAATGTTATGTATACTAAGTCCAAGAGGTGCCTTAAAGCAGAAGGACTCTTGGAGTAATTCTACGTAAGTTATTTATGAAGAGTCGGAGGATTTCATTCTTGGTGCCATCATTTTCATCCATTAGATCAGATAAAAAAGCCATCCAATGGCTTTAAAATGGGATGCCCATTCAACAAGAAGGTGTGGAGATGAACTTTGAATAGTCAAAGTCCCAAGGGACTTTGACTTGGTCCAAGAGGCGTCAAGGATGAGAGGGCGGCAAGGAGTCTTGGGCGGCAAGTATTCCTAGGCAATAAAGAGTCCCTTCTCAAAATAATAA
Source organism: Cocos nucifera (assembly GCA_006176705.1). NCBI lineage: Eukaryota > Viridiplantae > Streptophyta > Magnoliopsida > Arecales > Arecaceae > Cocos > Cocos nucifera. Next base: position 130,300 of record QRFJ01002327.1, on the reverse strand, counting down.
TGGAGTATTTCCTCTACAGAAAGACTCTTCTACACCCCATATCAGATGTCCACACCTATTTAAAAAATTTATGTGACATAACAAATGAGAAAAGTCAAAGAAGGTAGGCACCAACTAATTCCATAAGCCAAAAATTCTTTGCACATGAAAGACTTCCCACGCGCAAGAGATAGACTCTCTGGCATGTGGGATTTAGGTATGTGGCACCCCAACTAAATCCCAATCAGTCTAGGTTAATCCAATTCAAGATCAAATCCTATTTGACTCAAATCGGATCTTAATTATCCCAAATCGAAAGTCGATTCGAATCCAATTCGAATCTAGGTGATAGGGTTTGCTACATGTGCTAGCATGTTCATCTTGCAAACATGGTCTAATCCAATTAGATCCTTAATCAATTCTCTTTGTGTATGACCCATTGGGTTCCACATCTAACCAGTAGTGAGTCTGCATGTGATTTGACCTAATCTGGTTAGAACTCAACCAAACCGATTTAGGTCAAAACTAGCCAACCCAATTTGACTTAATTTAGAACACTTTCTAATTTAATGATCAAATTATAATTTTAACTTGATCAAACCCATAAGACATGATTGACGTCTAGCAATGTATCGTGACTTCCCAAAAGATGTAAAATTTTGATGAAAATATCAAAAATATCCTTCAGTAAAAATTACCATGCAACTAGATCCTTTGATCTTCCTGCATCCTGAATATGACTCTAGGTATGGAAATATGTCAATCCCAATATCATATTCATTTCTCTTTCAATCTTATGATGATGATTCATTTAATGAAACATTATAATCCATTTCTAATTTTCATTATGCTTTGATCAAAGTCTTCCTGAATCATCATTTGTTTGAAGCAGGTAGGATGCTATTTCCTTTTACTAGGAGTGATCGATTCCATGTTAACCTACTAAGAACCTTCATATATATAATCTACCATATCCAGATCATTCCGTACATAACTGAGTCATGAATGAGTATGAACCAAAATATGGATTTATATATATAAGATTCTATGGTAGTTTCAGGTCAAAGGATTACATGCATAAATTCCACTATGAGAACCATCTATTGACATGTAGATAAGACTCCATTAAATATTCTCGATTTGGATCAATTCAGTGAACTCATTCTCTAATGAGCACCCACATTCTTGTATTAGTGTCATACACAAGTTATTGTGAGATCAATCACCCTCTCAATCGAGCATACAAAGAATGTGCTTTAGTCTTACCAAAAAATATTGATCCCTAACTCAATGTCCCATCGACTAGAAATATTTAAATTAGGATTTTAAGGTTTTAAGTCTCACTGGTATGATCTCATCATAATCCTAAAATCATAGTTCTAATTTATGGGATTCATCATAATCTTAAATAAATAATAAGACACTGCATATGATGAAATAAATGCCTTTATTTATTTATTAAAAATATCATTACATGAGTTTGGAAGACAAAGAACATTCCAAAAATTGATTGGCTTGAGGGCATATTCCTTTCATCAACCAATCTCTTGAATTCAACATTCAAGAGGACTCCTTATCTTATTCCAGCACCCACCCCATTGTTTAACACGTAGAAGGACTCTCCTTCTTGCGTGTGCACAAATAAAATGGTGATCAAACAAATGCGAAGGCATGGAGACTAAATAAGGATGAGAGGGAGATGTGGTTTCAAACACTAACAAATCAAGTTGAATTCAAAATTCAACTTGCTTTGAATTGATCCAACCCTTGGACCAAGTTAAAAGGAGATAAGAGAAGGGGCGCAGAAGGCTTCTTGGCATGAGAATTCCCAAGCACATTTCAAATGTGCGTTGAGGAGGAGAATGGGTCAAAGGTCAATGGTGCAGGGAGATAGATGTTTAAATTCAAACTTATCTTGAATTGGTTCAAATTGGTTTCAACTAAATCGATAACTCTAGACCCAATTAGATTAGGTTAAACCTAATCAAATTAGACTTAATCCAAACCAATTAATATCTAATCAAATTAAAAATTGATTAATTTGATCCAACCTCTGATCAAATTAGGGTCCATCTTCCTAAGCAATTAGATCATCACATGATCTGATCTGATCAATTAAATTGTATCAAATTTAATTTGATTTGATCAATGTCTCATCACTCAATCAAATTGAGCTATTTAGCAATCTAATTGCTAATTAATCCTTTAATAAATAATCGAGTTCCAATCTAGTGGGACTCCCGATTAGCCATCAAATCAGGTAGGAACTCCTATTGTATGTGACCCCATAGGTTCAAATCCTAAGCCAGTAGTATAGGAACTAATTTTCTATACTTATCGATGTAACCATCTAGCAATGGTACCCAATGTTTGGATAGGTCAAAAAATTATAATGCAACAATGATGAACCTGTGGCATATGGTTACCGTATAATTCATCCCCTTGACCATGATGCTCATAGGATAATCTAGGATTAACTGCCAATCCTAAAAATTCATCCATATTGTATTTCAAAATTTAGTGTCTATCATATGGACTGCCCCAATTGAGGATTTGCTAAATTATAATAGAGTGATGCACTTACTTCAACACTTGGAGAGGTCAATCTCATCTTGACTCATGCACTGACAAGCCAAGTACTTGACTACATCCAGTAGCCTTCCATCATTGAATTAGAAATTCAGATAGTCCAGTACCTAAGTACAGTGCGTTGCTTGCAAGTCACCATGGTGATCTTAAATCTAAGAGATATATATATCCATATTCTTTGTAAGCAATCTTGGTAGAAGAGAGCTCCATAGTTGGGTCATGATCAGTGAAATATATCCTTATATTTCACCTACATGCCATAACAGCATCACTATGCTTGTTGGTTAAGAGGACAACCAACACTTATGGCACATAATAATCTACTCTTGATTAACGTTGTTGTTCTAGGTAACAATGAATCATTTGGTCATGATCAGTTTAAGAACTAAACAATAAATTCTTTTTTATCGATTCTAAATAGTCCTAAAGACTTCATCATAGAGAGTTCCTTATAGGAAGATGCATAGAGTGATGAAATTATCAGAATAATAATTTTATTAAATTAAAATTTAAGTATAAATTATATTTAGCTCAACCATTTATAACCTAGATGATTGACTTTAGAATATATTTTTTAATAATTCTCACTTAGACTAAAGCCACTTAGAACAGTATCCAATATCCATCTTCCATTTATGATTATCGAACTCTTTGATTTTGAGAGCTTTAGTAAATAGGTTGGCCACATTTTTCTTTTCATCGATCTTCTAAAGGTCGACGTCACCTCACTTCATGATCTCTCATACAAGGTGATAGCAACGCAGAATATGTTTGGTATGCTGATGTTCCTTCAGCTTCTTCACTTGAGCTATGGCTCCAATGCTATCATAATATAGCATAATCGGACCATCCAAGGAGGGTGCCACTTTTAGCTCATCGATAAACTTTCGCAGCCATACAGCTTCCTTCGCAGCATCAGATGTCATGACATACTCTACCTCATACATAGAATCGACTATAGTATGCTGCTTGAAACTCTTCCAGCAGACCACTCCATTCAAGGTAAACACATAATTTGACACACTCTTGCTATCATCATGATTTGATTAAAAATTAAAATTAGTGTATCCCATAAATTTCAAGTAAGTATCTCTATAGATGAGCCATTGGTCCTTGATATTTCTTAAATACTTTAGGATTGTCTTCACAACCTTCTAATGATTCTCATTTGGATCAGACTGGTATCTGCTCACTATCTTTAGTGAGTATGTCACATTTGGTCTCGTACATGTCATGGCGTACATAATAGAATCTACTATCGAAGCATATGATATTCTACTCGTATGCTCTCTCTCTCTTGAGGAGTTGTCAGACAATCCTTCTTCGAGAGCAAAATTTCATGGCCTATCGAGAGATAGCCCTTCTTGAAATTCTCCATGTTGAATCTCTTCAGCATGGTATCAATGTACGTGGACTGGGACAATCCATGCAACCTTTTAGATCTATCTCTATAGATCTTCATCCCTAGGATGTAGGATGCTTCTCCTAAGTCCTCATGGAGAATTATGACAATAGCCAAATCATTATTTCCTGTAATGCGTGATGTCATTTTCGATTAAGAGAATATCATCCACATATAGTACAAGAAATATAACTAAAGAATCGTTAACCTGTTTGTTCATGCAAGGTTCTTCCCCATTCTTAACGAAGCCATGCATTCTAATCAGAATGCATGTTCCAACTCTGAGATGCCTACTTTAATTCATAGATGGATCTCTGAACCTTGCACACCTTCAACTCGTCTATGAATGTGAAACCCTCAGGTTGTATCATATACATCTCTTTGTCCTACTCTCCATTTAGAAAAGCTATTTTCACATCCATTTGCCAGATTTCATAGTCTAGGTATGCTATTATCATAAGCATAATCTGAATGGACTTGAGCATTATCACTGAAGAAAACATCTCATCATAGTCAATACCATAATATTGATGATATTTCTTAGCAACCAGATGGGCTTTATAGGTCTCCACCTTTCCATCTGTGCCCCATTTTTTTTGAAAATTTACTTACACCCAATAGATTTTACCCCTTCAGGTGGATTAACCAGTGTCCATACATTGTTGACCTTCATGGACTCCATTTCGGACTTCATGGCTTCTAGCCACTTATCAGAGTCGGTCCTCTATATAGCGTCCATGTAGGTGATCGGATCCTCATCGTTCTCATTGAGTTCGACAGGATCACCATCTCAGACCAAGAAACTATAATATCTATCTGATTGATGTGGTACTCTACCAGATCTCCTCAAGGATGCATGTACAATGGGCTCTTGGTTTGATCTTATTAAATCCAATTCTGTAGGTTCACTAGAATATGTCAGTTCTTCCACTTGTCGAACTTCACTAAGTTCAATATTAGAGGTAGTAGTTCCTTCCATAAGAAACTTTTTTTCCAAAAAGACTATCTTATTGCTGACGAACATCTTTCGTTCTTCAGTAAGGTATAAGTAATAACTCCTAGTTTTCTTGGGGTACTCTATGAACAAGCATTTATCGGACCTGGGTCTAAGCTTTTCTGCTTGCAAATATTTTACATAAGTCGGACATCCCCAAACCCTAAGGTATGAGAGTGTCGGCCTACATCCAGTCCATATCTCATATAGAGTCTTTGCAACAAACTTGCTCAAAAGATTGTTCAGAACAAAGCAAGTAGTCTCAAGTGCATACCCCTAAAATAAAATTGGTAGACTCGCAAACTCCATCATGGATCAAACCATGCTCAACAGGATCCGATTCCTTCTTTCAAACACACCATTATGCTATGGTATTCCAAAAGGGGTTCACTAAGAGAGAATCCCATTCTCTCCTAGATATATTAAAAATTGATTGGAAAGGTATTCACCTCTTCGATCAGATCGAAGAGTTTTAATACTCTTTCCAAGTTATTTTTCTATCTCATTTCGATATCGTTTAAATATTTCTAACGAATCAAATTTACTCTTCACAAGATAGACATACCTATACCTAGATAGATTGTTAGTAAACATAATGAAATAGTAGAATCCATCTCTAGTACATGTGCTCATAGGTCCACATACATCAGTATGTACTAGACCTAGAAGCTTAGTGGCCCGTTCATCTTTTCCAGTAAAAGATGATTTGATTATCTTACCAAGAAGATAGGACTCACAAGTATTCAATGACTCACAATCATCAATGTCAAGAATGTTCTCCTTGACTAATCTATTAATCCTATTCTTGTTTATATGACCTAGTCGATAGTGCAAAAGATAGGCATTAGAAACATGATCTAGTTTTGGGCATTTGTTTGACATGTACATTACACCAATAGGCTGTGATAAAATATAAATGCTATTTCTTAATTATCCTTGCATTACTGTAACACCATTCATAATGATATCATAATAATTTTCTCCATCCAGGGCCAAAAGCCCAATAGATATTATGTACATCATAAAAGATGGACAATAGTGACAATCACTTAAAACAACATTATTATTTTTGAAAAATAACTCTAGAGTTTCCAATGCTAAGACTGAAACTTTACTTCCATCCCCAACATTAAGAAATTTATCATCATTCTTAAACTTTCTACCAATTTGAAGTCCATGCAATGATTTGCTTATATGAATTAAACTTTCGGTATCTAATACCCAGGTAGATGTATCACAAATAGTGAAATTGCAAGATGTTATCATATAATATCCTTGCCCAGCAACTCTTTGCTAGTTTTTGTTATTCAACCTATTCAAGTCAAGAGAATCATTCCACTTTGGGTCTGCCCGATTAAGATCAATACTAGACTCCTCGTATCCAGGTCCTAAATGCTTGTCACTGTCCAACAATGAACGGAGTGGACTTACACTAGCTATTCTATTTATCTAAAAAAAATAAGAAATCTTATTAGTACTTGAATTAATTAACCCTAAAGACTTGGACTTTAGTTTAAAGATTCTTCCACTATTTTTAAATGAATTGGTAGCCTCTACCTCAAATTCGAGGAATTACACTAATAATTTAGTGGATATTGGAATCCACAAAGAATACAAACGAGCCCAAGGAAAGCTCTGGCTAACCCGCGTGCATCTACAGATATCTTCATAATTAATTTTTTTAAAAATAATTTTTAGTAATTAGATTTTACCCCAGAAGCCAAATCAGTAGGCTTTGGCCTCTACTAAAATGGTCCGGTTAGGTCCAACCATTAATATGATCGACTTTGGTGCATCAAACCAGTGATAATCAGGCCTGAGGAAAACTCTGACTAATCTGATCATCATTAAGAGAGTGCGACCTAATTATCATATGGTGGACAGTAATTCCAACATCCAAATAAAGATCAGATGTAAGACACCTCTAATGTCCACCTAAAAAATTGGACTCATTACTATTCACCTTAATGGAAGGCTATGACTTGATTATCCCTGTAACTTAGTCATTTTAAGGACCTAATAATTTAGAGGATTTAATTTACTTATGATTTTAGAGATAGAAATGACATGGACTAATTTCTCTCATTGACTTCATCAAGTCAAATTCTCCTACCGACTTCACCAAGTCAATAGGTTAGGACTAGGATCAATTTAGGTCTATGGGCACCTAATTCAGTCTTACTGAATTAAAATTAGTCAAACTGATTCCTAGTGACATGGATTAGCTTGAATCACTAAGTGATCTAATCAAATTCTAATCGACCATGTTGGTCAGATAAGTGAGATCAGTGGAAGAGATATGCCATTAACTCATCAAAGATCGAATCAGTGTGAGTAGCTCCTAATTAAAAATCACTGATCTAAACTACCAGACTTACCTTAGACACCTATCAGTTAATTAGATTTAATTAGATCAACTTAGTAATTTTAGGCTAGACTGCTTAGCCATGAATTAAGTCCTTCTTGGTCTTGTTAAAGACATGGATTCATTCAACTACAACTATTGAAGTTGAGTCTAGAGTGTTCTTGACCTAATCTAAGTCAACACTTGGTTAGATTTGATCAACTATTCTAGATTAATCTATTCTTTAACTAACCTTAGGTCTAACCCAATTAATGGACCAAATTCATCTAACCCTTTAACGCATAGTATTATGCAATTATCTTAGGTCTTTAATTCATAATTCTAGACCTAACTAGACAACACTTAATTCTTTTAATTAAGTTTTGGGCTGATGGATTGGGGTTCAGCATTTCAAAAATAATTTTCAATTTTTGAAAGGTTCTTTATAATCTAGCACTATTTCATTAAATATGTCGACTCATTTCAAAAATCGATCGGCTTATTTCACAAATAAGCACTAGTTGTAGGTTTATTCAATTAAAAATAGCCATTGAATAGCTTCATCCAACTTCTCAGTCAAGCCAGCTCGGATCACATCCGAGCTAGCCCGAGTAGGAGCTGAGTTGGCTCGGTTCTTGAGATAGCTGGCTCGAGCAAAAGCCTAGAAGGCCAACTTTCCATTGAGCTAGCTTGGATCCTATCTAAGCTGGCCCAAGCAAACATCGAGTCAACCTGTCACCTGAGATAGTCAATTCAAATAGAAGCCTTGATGGCCATCTTTTAGTTGAGTTGGCACAGATCCCATCCGAGCCAGCCCAAACAAAAGCCAAATTGGCCAGATTCCTGATCGAGCCAGCCTGAATAGAAGGCAGCAGAGCCATTTTAGGCTAGCACGCTCATCGTGCTAGCTTCATTCCTGAGATAGTCAGCTCGATTCCTGAGACAGCTGGCTCGACCAGCAAACAAAACCTTCATAAGATTCTATTCAAGTTTGATCTAAACCTACGTACATTACATAAAAATCATGAAATATTTAGATCGAATCTAAATACAAATTCATGATAAAATTAAGATTAAAACCAATTCAAAGCATATCATAAAAATTCATTAGATCACATCTAAAATTTTTATGATCAAAGTTATAGATTGCAACATACTAGGATAATCTCTCCACTATAAGGGATAAACCTTACAGCAAGACAACCTACAGTCCGTGCGATCATTATTTTGTTTAGATCTAATCTAAAACAATCTAGATCTAAAGCATATCATATATGCAAACATTATTTTTTTTTAATTTATAAAAAAATATGTCAAGAACCTGGCTCTGATACCATTTGAAGGAAACCTCGTAGGGTTTAGGGCATGCCTTTCAAAACCTTTTCAAAAATTAACTACAGCGAAAGTAGAATTAATCTAAAGTTAATTCTATAGATGCAATGATCTAATCATAAAATCCTACTCAAGATCTTTGACATGCTTATCTGAATCAAAAAAATAAAATACATTCGATCAGCAAATCACATTTGCTGATCGATCTATGTTCAGAATATAGTACTTCTGCGTGGATAGATAATCACCACAATCTACATCAAATGGAAGATGCTCTTTCATTGCGCTGTAGCCGCACACGTGTTTGACCTCTATGGTGAGTCCACACGGAGCCCCTGGTCTTGATCAATCCCTCTAGAGTGCTAGCTCCTCTCTTGGGCCTTCCACAGTCGACCTTCATCGATCCAATCAACGAACTACTCCTGATCTTCTGGATGCTCCAAAAATTAGAAGATGTAATAAGGAAGATGAGATGATGGTGGAGATCTGGCACTCAAACTCTCCACCCAAAACCTAGAGTCCCAACTCTAAGGTTTCAGCACACACCCATAAGAACCTTGACACTCTTCTCTCTTTGGAAAACCTCACACCAAAAGAGATGCACTTTCTCTAATTTCTATCTTACAGAAATCCCTTACGAAACCTCGTGTACCCCCATGCATTCCCAAGGCATCTCTCCTTACTTCTCTCATATCCCCATGGCTTCCCTCTCTATCATGCATGCCCAAAAAAATCCTATTTTAATAGGCATCAAAAGGAGAATGGCATGGAGTATGGGAGGATAAGGATGGCTTGGTTGAACTTATTTCAACCAATCTCTTGAATTCAAAATTCAAGAGGACTCCTTATCTTATTTCAGCACCCACCTCAATGTTTAACACACAGAAGGACTCTCCTTCTTGTGTGTGCATAAATAAAATGGTGATCAAACAAATGAGAAGGCATGGAGACTAGATAAGGATGAGAGGGAGATATGGTTTCAAACACTAACAAATCAAGTTGAATTCAAAATTCAACTTGCTTTGAATTGATTAAACCCTTGGATCAAGTCAAAAGGAGATAAGAGAAGGAGTGCAGAAGGCTTCTTGGCATGAGAATTCCCACGCACATTTTCGATGTGTGTTGAGAAGGAGAATGGGTCAAAGGTCAATGGCACTGGGAGATAGATGTTTAAATTCAATCTTACTTTGAATTGGCTCAAAATGGTTTCAACTAAACCAATAACTCTAGATCCAATTAGATTAGATCAAGCCTAATCAAATTAGGCTTAACCCAAACCAATTAATTTCTAATCAAATTAAAATTTAATTAGATCCAACCTATGATCAAATCAGGATCCATCTCCCTAAGCGATTAGATCATCACATGATCTGATCAGGTCAACTAAATTGAATCAAATTCAATTTGACTTGATAAATTTTTTATTGCTCAATCAAATTGAGCTAATCAATAATTTAATTACTAATAAATCATTTAATAAATAATTGAGTCCTAATCTAGTGGGACTCCTGATCAGCCATCAGATCAGGAAGGAACTCCTATTATGTGTGACACTATAGGTTCGAATCCTAAGTCGATAGCACATGAACTAATTTTTTGTATCAATCGATGTGACCATCTAGCAATGATACCCAATGTCTAGATAGGTCAAAAGATCATAATGCAATAATAATAAACCTATGGCATATGGTTATCATATAATTCATCACCTTGACCATGATGCTCATAGGATGATCTAGAGTTAACTGCCAATCTTAAAAATTTATCTACGTTGTATTTCAAAATTCAGTATCCATCATATGGACTATCTCAATCGAGGATTTGCTAAATTGAAATACAGCAATACACTTGTTCTAACACTTGGAGGGGTCAATCCCATCTTGACTCATGCACCGACAAGCTAAGTACTTGACTACATCTTGTAGCTTTTCGTCACTAAATTAGAAATTCAGGTAGTCTGATACCTGAGTACAGTGAGTTGTTTGTAAGTCACCATGGTGATCTTAGGTCTATGGGACACATATACCCATATCCTTCATGAGCAATCTTGACAAAAGAGAACTTCGCAGTTGGATCATGATCAGTAAAATGTATCCCTACATTTCACCCGTATGCCATAACAACATCACTATGCTTCTTAGTTAAGAGGACAACCAACACTTATGGTACACAACGATCTACTCTTGATTAACGTTGTCATCCTAGGTAATAATAAATTATTTGATTGTGATCAGTTTAAGGACTAAACGATAAATCCTTCTTTGTTGAGTCTAAATAGTCCTAAGGACTTCATCATAGAGAGTTCATTATAGGAAGATGCATAAAGTAATAAAATTATCAGAATAATAATTTTATTTAATTAAAATTTAAGTATAAATTATATTTAGCTCAACCATCTATAACCTAGATGATTGATTTTAGGATACATTTTTCAACATGCCATAGAAACAAAATGATCTAGGGATAGTATTAATAAAAGATATCTATGGCACTTTAGGCTAGGTCATATAGTTGAAGATAGGATTAATAAATTAGAGAAATCTGGACTAATGGATCCATTGACTTTCGAGCCATATCCGATTTGTCAATCATGCCTTTAAGGCAAAATGACCAAGCTCCCTTTTATGGAACATGGGGAAAGGGCCACAAAACTACTTGCCCTGGTACATATAGATGTGTGTAGCCCATTTGATGTGCCAGCCATAGGTAATTTTCTCTACTTCATCATCTTTACTAATGATCTATCTCGATATGGGTATGTGACTTGATGCAACATAAGTCTAAAATCTTTAAAAAGTTCAAAAAATTCAGACATGAAGTAGAAAAGCAAACTAGAAAGTCAATTAAAATTCTTTGATCAGATCGAGGAGGCAAATATCTTAATCAAGAATTTCTAGACTATCTCAAGGAAAATGGCATAGTCTCACAATAAACTCCACCTAAAATGCCTCAACTCAATGGGGTTTCAGAATGGAGGAATCAGACTTTATTAAACATGGTTCGATCCATGATGAGCTTTATGGATCTTTCTGAGTTTCTTTGAGGATATAGTTTAATGACAGCCATTTATTTATTAAGTAGGGTTCCATCTAAAATCATTTCTACCGCACCATATGAGATATGGCATGGTAAGAAACTATGTCTAAGTCATCTCAGAATTTGGGGTTGTTTGATACATGTAAAGAGATAGTAGGTAGACAAGTTGGAGTCTAGGTCCCTTAGAGCTTGGTTCGTAGGATATCCTAAAGAGTCGTTAGTATATTACTTCTATCTTTCGAAAGACCATAATGTGATTGTAAGTTGATACGTTATTTTTCTTGAAAAATAGTTTATTCAAGATGATGGCATCGAAAAATAGATCAGGCTCGAGGATAAAGTTTCCAAAGAGCAATGAACCAAGAAACCTATGGAATCCAGTCAGTATGAGCCAATAACACACTACCTCCTCCACCTCATAGATCAAGTAGGATTTTTCGTCCTCCTGAGAGATACATAGATACTATTTTAGAGGATGTAGAGAAAATGTTGCTCATGAGAAATGGGATTCATGGTGATGATCCCAGGATCTATGACGAGGTGATATTAGATATCAACTCCAAAAAATGGCTAGAGGCAATGAAGTCAGAGATTGACTCAATGTGCTCGAACCAAGTCTGAACCTTGATAGATCCATCTGAAGGTGTAGTGCCTATTGGGTGTAAATGGATCTTCAAAAAAAAGATAGTTGTAGATAGAAATGTGGAGATATTCAAAGCTAGGATAGTGGAGAAGGTATTGACTATTAGGATACCTTCTCACTAGTAGCCAGGCTTAAATCCATCGATATGTTGCTTGCAATTGCAGCCTATTTTGTTTATGAAATATGGCAGATGGATGTGAAAATCATATTCTTAAATGGATATCTTGAGAAAGATATCTATATGGAGCAGCCCCTTGATTTCACATTCAATGATGGTGATCATAAGGTCTGTAAGCTACAGAGATCCATATATGGACTTAAGCAAGCATTTCAGAGCTGGAATGCTCATTTTAATAATGTGATCAAATTATTTAGTTTCATCAAAAATGAGAAAAAGCTCTGTATATTCAAAAAGATCAATAAGAGTGCTATTGTCTTCCTCATACTGTACGTAGATGACATCTTCCTAATTAGGAATGACATTCCTATGTTGACCTCGATCAAAGTGTGATGTCGAAAGAGTTTTCTACGAAAGACCTAGAAGAAGCATCATTTATTTTGAGAATTAAAATCTATAGGGATAGACCAAAGAGGATGCTGGGTCTCTCATAGAAGATGTACATAGAGGAGGTGCTAAATAAGTTCAGCATGAAAAACTCCAAGAGGAGACTAGTGCCCTTCAGACATGGCATTCATCTCTTCAAAATGATGTGCCCCAACACATCTGAAAAGATTGAATGCATGAGCAAGATCCCTTATGCATTGGCAATAGGAAGCCTTATGTATGCCATGCTATGTACACGACCTGATATTGCCCATGCTGTGAGTGTCACGAGTAGGTATCAGTCAAATCAAGGTGAAGAGCATTAGAGTTTTGTAAAATGTATCCTTAAGTATTTGAGAAGAACTAAGGATATATTTATGGTCTTTGGCAATGGAGAACTCTAGCTCTAGGGATATATAAACTCAGACTTTATGTATGATATAGATGATCGAAAGTCAATATCTAGTAGTCTATTCTTGTGCAATGCTAGTGCTGTAAGTTGAAAGAGTTTCAAGCAAATAATGATCACAGAGTCCACCATAGAAGCAGAATATATCACTACCTCAAAAGCTACGAAGGAGGCATTCTGATTTAAGAAGTTTGTCATAGAGCTCGGAGTGATGCCATCAAATGCCATCTCTCTGTACTATGATAATAATAGTGCCATAGCCCTAGCTAAGAAGTCGAGGTCTTACTAGAAGTCCAAGCACATCGAGCGGTGATATCATCTCATCCATGAGTACCTCGAGAAGGAATGCATCAAGGTCAACAGAGTCGACACCATAGATAATACTACTAATCCACTAATGAAGCCATTGAGCCAGTAGAAGATCAAAGCCCATCTTGAGAAGATGGGACTTAGATTTATAGCCAATTGGCTTTAGATCAAGTGGGAGTTTGTTAGATGTGTGCCCTTGATGGCAGATTGGCTGACACTTGTAAAATACTTTCTATGAATATTTTTATAATTTTGATTAAAATTAATAAAAAAAAAAATTTTTGTCATATTTTGCATTAAAAGTATCTACAATGAATCCTCTAAGTTAACGAGCATGATAATGCATATTTTAAATAGTTAAAAATTTAAAATATGTGTTATCATAATTAACTCATAAACTACTTCCGATCATAGGATCATCATGAAGATGGTGATCGATCTGAAAGATCGGTATACGATTCCTTTCTTAAGATAAATGAGTCTTAAGTCTATGGTATAGAGATACCAGAGCGAGAGTATAGGTACTTATTAAGAACAAGGGCACTGAGCGTGACTACCTCAAGTAGTCATAAGAAAGTATACCTTCTCATTGATGACTAGCTCGATGCTGCAGTTGTATATCTGATTCTTTAACTTAAGGTGCATCAGTAGTTCACTTTGAGTATGTTATAGTTTGGCTACACCATAACTCGATCTTCGATCCATTTGGAATTTTGAGATGTATGTTGGCTATAGCATGCTCATTGTAGGAATTGGATTGCACCAATAGGAGATCTATCAATCTTGATAGAGGAGGAGTAGTCCTATGATAATCATGAGATCGAGTCCTTAAGTCCATGGCCATGGCGGTGTGAATTAATAGAAAGAAGATTCTATTAGGGTTTCCCATCGAACTCAAATTGAATGATTTATTCATTTGACGGTGTTAGGTCTGACGAGTTTACCTTGATCTTGATCCAATCGGGGCTTATGATAGAAGAAACCAATCACACAGGTAGCTACACCGAGACGTTCATGTTTGGTTCTATTGGGTTGCCACCATATACTATTTGGTGTCACTAGTGGATTTTAAGATCAATTAGAATTATCTTGATGATTGATAATTCTAATTAGTTAAATCAAAAAAGTTCTGATCCATCGAAAGGTATTTTGATGATGTCGATGATAAAGATCATGACATATCTCATTATCATATAGAACTAAATCTAATGAGATCACACAGACAAGAGTTTCAGTCTAGATGTCATCAATTGGACTAATCCAATTTGATTAATTTGGATTTGATCCAATAAGGTTCAAGAAAATCATGCTAGCACACGATTGAGCCTAATTTTCTCTTTTTGCTAAATATATGGTTCATCTTGACTGAGTCAAATTAGATTTGACTTACCCCAAAACACTTTATATGGGTTTATCCTAGTCTAATTGTGCCTTGTCCTGCTCAGATTAAGGCTTGCTCTGAAGAGTTCAGGGCTTGTCCTAAATCCATGCAAGGGGCATCAGGACAAGGTGTTGTTTGACCCATTTTTTGTAGGAAAGAAGGGAAACGGGTGTGCAGCCTTTGGAGAAATTTTAGGGGTGCACACCTCCTGGTATTTTGCATGGAGAGAAGGGAGAACATCCCCCTTGGACGTGCGCCCCATATGGATAAGCTTGGACAGGGAGTTTGAAGGAGCTCAAACTCTAGGAAGAGTCCCATGCACCAAAGCCTCTTCCCATATTTTTTTTTTATGGCATAATTTCTTCCTAGTTTGGGCAACAAAATTTAGATGGGATCTGATAAGGGGTGTGGAGATCAGATTAGAGTCTAATTAATTCAAGAAAATTGGTTGCTTGAAGTGTTAGGACTTAAAGGGTGGCGCAGGAGTCTACTTAAAGACCCTGCACCCTAGGGTTTCTTATGCAATTCATCCCATGCCCAAACTCTATCTCTCAGACCATCTCCATGCCTCCTTCTCCTACTCCTCTCCCTTTTCTCCATGCACAAGGTGTTGGGCATTTTAGCAAAGAAAAATTGAAGTCTTGTTAGCGCACAACATCAATATAAGATGACCTTATTTCTGAGACGAACGCCCATCGAAGATTGGTTCGAAGGCATCTCCTATTGATTCCAGATATGATCTTTTGATATTAGATCCAGAAAGAGAGAACTTTCAGGTCTAACCTGAGTAGACTTCGGTAGAGGTCGGATGCATGCGCATCATGAATACATTAATTATAATATAAAAAGTATTAAAATTCATGCTAGTTTATCTTTTTTATTTATATTTGATATTTTTTATGATATTTGTAGGAATAATTAATTTTAAAGTCTTAATCGCAAACCAACTAGAAATGGCCCTCCAACACATGTAGATGAAGCTTGAGTTCAAATTCAAGCTCGTCAGGTGCATGACATGCAAAGATACATGGATACGAAGAAGAGACCCAATGAATAATATTAAAAAAAAAAAGAAGAGAGATGACTTAAAGTGGCTTGGGAATCAGATGACTGGCTGGTGCATTTAATGTAAAAAAGAGAAGCTATGGGATTTTATGGGCTTTGGCAAGTCACGGAGACATACGACATGATGCAAAAATGCAAAATGAAGTCACTAGGCAATGCCATGTGGAACAGGAAAGGGATCGATAGGAGAAAGTTATGCACTGAGAGGGAGAAAAGAAAAGAAAAGCGGGTTGGTGAGCTAATGCAAATGCAGAAATGGTAGCTGGGCGCATGAGTGTAGGCCTTGTGCGATGTAAGAAACCAACATGGGAAGGATGGATGTCCAGGATTCAAGAATAAATAAATAAATAAATAAATAATTTTTGAATTCTTTTTTAGAAAGAAAGAATTTGTGTTGAATGGCAACTCTCCTTCTTATGATGAAAGTCCTTAGAACTATTTCTAATATGATAAAGGAGGATTTATCATGTAGCTCTTAAGCTTGTTCATAACCAAATGATACATTATCAATAAAGATAGTAATTGTATCAAGTATAGGTCGTTGTGTGCTATATGAGTTGGTTGCCCTCTTAACCAAAGAGTATGTAGACACTAGTATGGCATACAGGTGGGATATAGATCTATACTGGATGTAACCATTCTGGAACACTCTGCTATCAAGAATATATTCAAGGGGATATGGATATAAATGTCTCTTTGACCTGAGTTCTGAAGGGAAATCCTGATTTCCCGATCCAGGTTCATCCAGATATGATTAGATCAAGAGATATATTTCAAAAATTTTCTCTTGATCTCAATCAGATCTTGATATGTTTTAGATTTGATTCTTATTATTTTAATAAATAAAATAAAATAAGATAAATTAAATCAAATTTAATTTACCTAATTTGGGTAATCCGATTACCCTGTAGATGATCCTGATTGCAGCGGAAGGTTCTGGATCTTAGCCACGCAAGCGCCTGGCCTCTACCGGTATCCACTCGGGTTGGATCTGGAGAACCTCTTCTTCTCTATCACACCTCCAAAAATCAGATCTGGATCTGATCTGGAGGATCTTCAAAACTCTTTTGAAGATCTGCAGTCGTCCTTTTGCAGCAGCGCAGCCTTCTTGCTTTTGATCGCCTTTCCTTGATCTGAATCGCACCAACCTAAGTCCAAAACACTTTTGGACGTGGAGAGCAAGGGGAGAAGAGACTATGGCATGGAGAAGGAGGGGAGAGGCAGCCTTGGGGCGGGGTTTCTCTAATTGCATTCACTTAGGAATTAGGGTTGGGCGCAGGGTCTTATTTATAGACCTCTTGTGATCCAACTCCTCTTCCTCTCAACCAATCACAACCCTTTGTGAAATCAGATCTAAATCTGATTGGTTGGAATAGAGACCCCTGGATTCCTCCTTAGAGGGCGCCTAAGACCAGTCAAACTGGATTCTTAGTAGAACTCTGAATTGGAATCCAAAAGGGAGGTGGAGTCCTTGTCCAACAAGGACTCCTAGGCGCCTCCTAACTTGGGCTCACGCCACCCTTGGCGTGCGCCCTTCTCCTTGCCAGGTTCTGGCAGGGGGACAGGCCCCCACCAGCTCTCCAATAGGTGCATGACATGTGGTCAAAAGTCAAAGGGTCAATGGTCAACGTTTGACCAGTCAAAGGTAGACTTTTGACCAAAGTCAAAGAACAAGAAATGGCAGGTGACCAAAAATGGCAGGTAATGTCTTACAAATAAGACAACCTATTTCTGACTTGGACAACCTCCAGTCAGACCATATGAAGGCCTCTGATTGAGCACAAACTCCTTTGGCTCAGTCAGGACAACTTATTTATGATAGTAAAAGAAGAACGTTAGGTTCAATCGAGTGCTAGCACGATTTCCTTGAACCTAATTGAATCTCATTCAGATCAATTGAACTAGATCAGTTCAATTGATGATCACCAGATTCAAACCCTTGTTTGTGTGACCCAGTTAGGTTCAGTTCTGTATGGTAATGGGATATGTCATGATCTCTATCATCGACATCATCGAAACTCCTTTCGATGGATCAGAACTCTTCTGATTCGAACAGCTAGAATGATCGATCATCTAAATCATTCTAATTGCTCCCAAAATCCACCAGTGACACCTAGCAGTATATGGTGGCAACCCATCAGAGCTGAATGCGAACCTCTTGGTGCAGCTACCTGTGTGATTCAAGTTCTTCTATCTTGAGCCCCGATCAGATTAGGGTTAAGGTGAACTCGTCAAACCCTAGTCTCGTCATATGATGTAATCATTCGATTCGAGTCCAATGTGAAAATCTAAATAGAAACTCTTTCTATTATTTCACTCTACCATGGCCATGGATTTCTGGACTTGATTCTCATGATCATCATAGGGCTACTCCTCTACCACCGAGGTAGATAGATTCCATCTTGATGCAATCCAGTTCCTACAATGAACATGCTATAGCCAACATACACCTCAGGGTTCCATATGGCTAGGAGACCGAGAGTAATGGTGTAGTCAAACTATAACACCCTCAAGGTGAACTGCCGATGCATCTCAGGTCAAAGAACCAGACACACACTACTGCAGCATCGAGTCAGTCATTGACGAGAAGGTAGACTCCCTAATGACTACTCGAGGTGGTCACGCTCAGTGCCCTCGTTCTCTAACGAGTACCTGTACTCTCGCTCCGGTGTCTCCACACCGTAGACTCAAGACTCATCTACTAAAGAGAAGCGATCGTACACCAACCTTCCGGATCAATCACCATCCTCGTGATGATCCTATGGTCGGGAGCTGTTTATGAGTTAATAATGATTATTCATGTCTTAAATTTTCAACTCTTGAAAATATGAATTATCATTACCATTAACTCAAAGGATGTATCACAGACACTAAATACACATATGTGATAGAAAATAACCCATTTTATTAATTTTATAGTCAAAATTATAATTTTGCCCCTAGAAGTGTATTACAAGTGTCAGCCAATTCTGGCTTCTAGGGCACATATATCTAACAATCTCCCACTTGTCCTAAAGCCAATTGGCTACAAGTCTAAGTCCCATCTTCTCAAGGTGGGCTTCGATCTTCTGCTGGCCCAACGGCTTTGTAAGTGGGTCTGCCACATTATCTGTGGGAGTTGACTCTCTTGACCTCAACGTAACCTTTCTCAAGGTAATCGCGGATGAGATGATATCACCGTTTGCTTGGAACTCTTTCCAGCAGCAAACAAACAGCCTCTTGCCAGATGTCGACTTTCGATCATCTATATCGGACATGAAGTCCGAGTCTGTGTATCCCTGAACTTGGAGTTCTCCATTACCAAAGACCAACATCATATCCTTAGTTCTTCTCAAGTACTTAAGGATACATTTCACAGAAGTCCAGTGTTCTTCACCTGGATTTGACTGATATCTGCTTGTGACACTCACAGCATGGGCTATATCAGGTCGTGTACATAGCATGGCATACATGAGGCTCCCTATTGCAGAAGCATAAGGGATCTTGCTCATGCGTTCTATTTCCTCAGGTGTGCTGGGGCACATCTTCTTGGAAAGATGAATACCATGTCTGAAGGGTATTAATCCCCTCTTAGAGTTTTCCATACTAAACCTCTTTAGTACTTCCTCTATGTACATCTTCTGTGAAAGTCCTAGCATCCTATTCGGTCTATCCCTATAGACCTTAATTCCTAGAATAAAGGATGCTTCACCTAGGTCTTTCATGGAGAATTCCTTGGACAACCACATCTTGACTGATGTCAACATGGGAATATCATTCCCAATAAGGAGGATGTCATCCACGTACAATACGAGGAAGACAACAGCGCTCCCACTGACCCTTTTGAAAACACATGGTTCCTCTTCATTTTTGATGAAACCAAACTTTTTGATCACATCATTGAAACGAGTGTTCCAGCTCCGAGATGCTTGCTTAAGTCCATATATGGACCTTTGCAGCTTGCAAACCTTGTGATCAGTATCACTGGATGTGAAACCTAGCGGCTGTTCCATATAGATATCTTCCTCAAGATATCCATTTAGGAATGCCGTTTTCACGTCCATTTGCCATATTTCATAATCGAAATAGGCTGCAACAGCAAGCAATGTGCGGATGGATTTTAGCATAGCTACCGGGGAAAAGGTATCCTGATAGTCAATGCCTTCGCGTTGACTATAACCTTTTGCCACCAGTCTAGCCTTGAATGTCTCCACATTCCCATCTGCACCAATCTTTCTCTTGAAGATCCATTTACACCCAATAGGTACTATACCTTCTGGTGGATCTACCAAGGTCCAGACTTGGTTTGAGTGCATCGAGTCAATTTCTGACTTCATTGCCTCAAGCCATTTCTCGGAGTCGATATCTGATATCGCCTCGTTGTAGGTTTTGGGATCATCACCATGAGCACCATTACCTATGAGGAACATTTTCCTCTACATCCTCTGAAATAATACCTAAGTATCTTTCAGGGGGACGGGAAACTCTTTCCGATCTACGAGGTGGAGGAGGTAGTGTTCTTATTGGCTCAACCTGATTTGGTTCCACTTGGTCCTTAGCTCGTTCTGCTTGTGAGACTTTCTCATCAAGCTTAATCTGCTTTCCAATGCCGCTATCTTGAATAAACTATTTTTCAAGAAATATGGCATGTCGACTCACAATCACATTGTGGTCTTCTGGAATGTAGAAATAGTATCCTAATGACTCTTTAGGATATCCTATGAATCGAGCTCTAAAGGACCTAAACTCTAACTTGTCCGCTTGTTGTCTTTTGACATGAGCCGGACAACCCCAAATTCTGAGATGACTCAGACTTGGTTTCTTACCGTGCCATATCTCATACGGTGTGGTAGGAACGGTTTTAGAGGGAACCCTATTCAGTAAATAGATTGAAGTTAATAATGAATGTCCCCAAAGAAAATCAGGGAGGTCTGTGAAGCTCATCATGGATCGAACCATATCCAATAGAGTCCGATTTCTCCGTTCTGAAACCCCGTTGAGTTGAGGTGTTCCTGGTGGAGTCCATTGAGAGACTATGCCATTTTCCTTAAGATAGTCTAGGAATTCCCGGCTAAGGTATTCACCTCCTCGATCTGATCGAAGAACCTTAATGGGTTTTTCCAGTTTGTTTTTCTACTTCATGTCTGAATTCTTTGAACTTTTCAAAAGCTTCAGACTTGTGTCTCATAAGATACACATACCCATACCTAGACAGATCATCGGTAAAGGTAATGAAGTAGACAAAATTGCCTCTAGCCGGCACATCGAAATGGGCCGCACACATCAGTATGTACTAGGGCAAGGAGATCTGTGGCCCTCTCCCCATGTCCAACAAAAGGGAGTTTAGTCATTTTGCCTTGAAGACAAGATTCACAAGTTGGATATGACTCAAAAGTCAATGGACTCAATAGCCCATTTTTCTCCAATTTGTTAATCCTATCTTCTGCTATATGACCTAATCTCAGGTGCCATAGATATCTGTCGTTTGGACTATCCCTAGGTCGTTTGGCATT